>JALPQI010014370.1:0-29319 GCA_025490895.1 Thaumatotibia leucotreta | reverse complement strand
ATGAGGCACCATACAATAAAAGTGTATTAAGTATTGTGAATATAGTTAAGGCAGAGTATAGTGCACGTTTTTTAAAGGGGTGAATCAACTTTTTTCTGTTTTTTTTTTATTTAAAATAGGTAGACGTTTGACCACTATCATACCTGCTGGTAAGTGATGATGCAGTCTACGGTGGAGCACGCTTACCTCTGTTGTTTCTGTCTGTTATTAAAGCCCAAAGTGGGCCATTTAAAGTAAACCGCTGACATATAGGCAATTTTTTTCAAGGATTTCAATAGAATTAAATGACTGATTATGCATGGTCAATTGCTTTTGTCAACCTTTAGACAATTTTATTTCGATTAAAATTCTTGCAACGAAGATCCGTTTATTTAATTTACTGATTTGAACATAATTACGTAGATTTCGAATTTGTCTGTAGTTATGCAGTTTTATAAATACATTTGGAATTAAAATTGGAATGGCTTAACTATTAGTGAGACAAGATGGCGCTTATAACCATTTTCCATCTCATACGACCATGTTAATGTAATTACGATAGGAAATTATCGTCCGCAGAAAATGAGAAACTGAGGTGAATCAACTCTATTTATGGGCACGCTAATTACAGTTCTACATGTTTCACAGCCTCATATTTATATATACAACCATAGAATTACACCATACAGATTAAACAACCGAAGTAGGTATGCAAAAAGGAAGACCCCTGCGACCATATATAACATGGACGTCGTGGTTTATGTTTTTATAGGTTGATATTGAAATTCATTACCGTGATGCAATATAGAGGGGGTGACACTTGTCAACTAAAATTCAGGACCGTTTTTGAAAGGCAATTTACTATGGCGTGCGGCTTCCATGATTTATTTGTTCGTAGGAAGACCCCAAGTTTAGAAAAATTTTACGATTGCGCTAAAGACAGACCGTGTGGCCGTGTGGTGACGGCAGTAAGAATACATTTGTCTCCACCCCAACTCCTCCTGCAGGTGTCGTAAGAGCCGGCTAAGGGATTAAAGTGTCACTGACCATTTTGATAAAAGATTGATGATGGGCAGCAGCGTCATCAATGTCATCATAGTGGACACATTGCTGCGATTGCCAATCCGCTTACCCCGCGTGGCAATTATGGGCATTTACCTCCTCATTACCTCCTCGTCTACACGCATAGTTATTAGGAGAGGCCTACGTCCAGCAGTGGACTAACATAGGCTGATGATGATGATTAAAGACAGAAAACAAAGAAAAAAGACAGACAGGCTACTATGATCTCTTAAATGCAATTCAGTTTAGGTTCGGCTTGTCAGTTTTTGACAGTTATTCTATGGAACAGACCATTAGGAGATCGTGATAGCCCGTCAGATCTAAAAAAGCGTCTACTTTTGACTCTCTACTAGTGGTTTACTGGTCCGCTTATTAGGATGAATCAACTTTTTTCTGTTATTACCATGGTTACGGTCGCCTGAGTCACGCTGCTTTTCTGCAAAACTATGCTACTTAAACTATGCAAACATGCATTTTTCTGGTGTTAATAAACCCTTTCCTTGATGAGCCATCAACAAACATGGACTCCATGCGTGTTTTCATAAATTAAGTAGCATAATTTTGCAGAAAACCAGCGTGACTCAGGCGACCGTAACCATGGCATTAACAGACAGAAAAAAAGTTGATTCACCCATTAAAATCGGGTTATAAAATACGAATAGCAACGTTAAAAAAACATACAACATACGTCATAAGAAAAAATGTAAAAAACAAATTCTTAAAAAAAAATATTGTAGCACTTAATTTGTATCCTTTCACAGATTCATAAAAATAATATAAATATAAGAAATACAGTATCGCTACTTAATCTCATTCGTAATTACAATGTCACGGCCAATGCCCAAAAAATCTCGCATTCCATAGTGCCATGGGAAGTGCAAGCGAGACACATTTACACACATAAAAAGGGTCAGAAAGGGACAATGCGCGTTCTAAATTGCCACTTATTTATATTCATTCGACGACGTATCCGATGGAACAGCTGGTTTAGCGAACTATAGATCGTATCTCGTTGGAGTAAGGTTTATAAATAGTCAGTTACTAGTGTTGATACTATTTGATACTAGCCGCTCCTTCATTCATGTGTTGTTATTATAGGTAGAAATTAATTTTTGATGCGGCTTCTTGGTCTTTGATAGGGAAACTAGGGACATTATGTTTAATAGTTTCATAATACCTAATATTAACGGTTTTATTATTGTGATAATTATGATACTGAAGTATATCTTTTAGATTCTACAATGTATTTAATAATAAATATAAAAAAATGGTATGTAATGAAATAGGTAAGTTGGATTTGGAATCATTATTGAAGTGAAAAACATTTTTAGAACGTTTGGAAGATAAAAACTATGTCTAACCACCTTTAGTATAATAAATTAATAATTTTATTTATCTATACAGGGTGTTTGTTATGTCGTTAGCCAAATTTGGATATGTCATTCGCGATCACCAGTACACAACATTTTTGAAAAAAAAGTGACACTTTTTTTTAGTTTTTTTTCCTGTTTTTTATCCGGCAAAAACATAATTTGTGTTCACTAGGCAAGTTTGTTTCAATCCGTGCGATTCGATGGCAGACAAAAGGGTAGCAGGTTTGAGTAGTCAAGTTTTAGCCAATCAGGAGTTCATCACAAGCACCGATCAGCCGACGTCACTCACCCCACCATCGGCACTAAACAATGAATAAAATGTCCTAACTACATGCACACACGATTGCTATTTGATTAAAACTGCCCAAGCGCATACCTACCTGTACCTGCTCGTCGTCATCAACAATTCAATTTGCTTAGAGAGTGCATTAGAATCGATATCTGAGGTAAACCAGTACGCGTTTGTATGACGGAACATTTAAGTTACTCCGTTCTTGAGGTCAAATTATGCTGGCTCGGCTGATCGCAAGATGCCATGTGCCATTTGTACAGCACTCTGTAAACAAAGAAGGACTGCGCTTGCGTGAACGCGCTCGAGTCAAACTACCCTCAGATCGGCGCGCAACTCAAAATACCCTCATTATTAGTACTGTATGCGATAGACTGATAATGCTGTCTCGTGGGATTTACCTGCAAGTTAAGCTCCACCTCCATGCCCCACCACGCGTAGGAAACTTGTTACGTACGTTGTAACGCATTGAATTAGTTACCTTATGCGGGTTAATTAAAGTTGCAAACTCAAACACCCTTTCCAATGTTATGAGATTGTGGGGCAGTACGCAAAGTAAGCAAGTGATCATAGTGACCAAACATTGGTTAGATAATGGGATTTAAAAAAAAATCTATAACAAAAAGGATAATGAAAAATTGATTATTTTTGTTTTACCAAATATTTTTTTACGCCTTTACCCAACACATATTGCAATATGGCTAATGATATAAAAAACATCCTGTATATACTAAGTCTTAGGGAATTTAGTAGAATTGGTGATACACAATAATAAAACATGAATCTGTTAATGGTTTTGAACAACTTTTACAATGAGACCAAATATGAAAACTCAATAAAAAAACCGATACTTCCATAGAAATGTGCTAAGATAAGTTGACCAAAATGTATGGAAGCGTCGATTTTTTTCTTGAGTTTTCATATTTGGTTGGTCCCATAGTAAAAGTTGTTCAAAACCATTCGTAGATAAACCATCAAATTTATTACCTACATAGAAGTAACCACACTTATGGTAAAAAAATTAAACTGGACATTATTAATTTATACTACAAAAAAAAAAAAAACATTACAAAACAATAACCAATTTAAAATTAACAAAATATCATTCGCATCATAGGCTTCGTCAAGTGGGTACAAGCACAAATCAGCAAAAGGCATCGTCATCACACAAACAATGATACTATCCGCAACAGGCTTCGTTATTATGTCCTTACGTTAAATCCAAGTCATTCAAAAAGGATCACCCCGAATTGTATCCGGTGCAAAGGTTCCCATCACACTAGCAGCGTTTCCACGCTGTATAGCCAACGAGATCCTCTGCACCAGATACGATCCGGAGCGTGGATCACAGCCCCTCTCCCTAAGCCGTCGACCAAGCTCCCTCGTTCGTAGATTCATATTTTATTATTTTGTATCACTAATTTGAAGTCACCCGGTAGTCTGCATAGTATAGCTAACACACCGCTTGACTGCACTTCTCATATAACCTTACGTAATCGTATGATCCTCTAATTGACCCATTAAGTATAATTACTTTATGGTAAACGGGTACTATTGTCTTAATAGCAGTTATTAAGTCACATATGTCATAGATAACAATTAACTTTTGCATAATGTCTAGATCAAAGGGTTTTTTTTAAGTGACGAAGGTAAGCAACTGAGCTCTCAACCCACCTGATGGAAAGCGGGAACTGAGGCCCATGGACATAGTGACAAAAAATCGCCTATACGCTGCCTACCCTGAGGACTTAGATGGATTGCCTCTATGCCAGTAATTGCACCGGCTATCTTACCCCCAAACCGGAACACAGTACTATTTAGCGGCAGGTTAACGGGTAAGACGGTGGTAGCTATCCGGGCGGACCCTGCACGAGGTTTTACCATCAGCAAAGGTAGAATATTTGAATAGGTGACAAGTTGACAACTATATTTCGTAGGTTGACAACCCAAAACGTTGACCTACTTGAAATAAAGCTCGTATCTCAGTTCTGATTCAATACTGAAATACGAGGTTGCTAATAGTAGCGACAGTTTTAAGTGAGTTTTGCTTGTCATAGAATACAATTAACTTTGCATAGTGTCTGTCACCAGTTGACAACTATATCTTACAAATACATTTTCACAAGAACAATCTGAAAAAGTTGCGGCTCTTCGACATTTTGTGAATTGGTTGAGTATTCAATTTATTGATGTGTAGTATAATATACGTATATGTATTATAAATTTTAATTATATGTGTATATTAGATGTATGACTTTATCTTAGTTGATACAATAACAGTTAAGTATTTGGTATTACTCAAATATATTATCCACTGTACACGGTATGTTTGTCTATCTTTTGCTTCCTATAGACAACTCCTTTGCTCAAAGGTTAACTGGAAGAGATCCCTTACAGGGATAAATTCGCGTTTGTACCTGTCAAAATTTTTGTATAAATATGTATTTTTACATGTGTTTTGTGTACAATAAAGAATTTACATGCATGACATACATACACAATCAGCCGATTGTACTGCGGTCGACGCACCACCGTATTCACAATCCAAATACAATTTCACAACCTCAAATTACTTGGCAATACCATTCGAACCGAGATCACAAAATTGGTGATCTACATTGTAAATCAAATATTTCTACCTACTATCCCATTCACTCCAATTACACTTTAATTGAAGCAACGGAGACAGATGCTTAGTTCGTGGTTAGTCTTTGGACATCCAGTATAAGTTGGTCTCAACCCGTACGAGACCCGTACGAGGGAAGGTCAGAGCTAAACTGGTTAGCCAAACAGCTGGCGCGGTCGGCTCCAAAAATATATTAACCATTTTGATCCTTAAGCCATCGGCATACGTTCTGAAATGTATACATATTTATAGACGTAAGTGTAAGTGTAGTGAATGCGAGAGTCACGCCACCGTCGCGAGCGACAACGGTTAAATTTGGACGAGAGTTCATTTAAAAACGAAACGACATAAGGAGGTGTGACAGTGTGTGCGTATTAGACTTTTTGTGTTGGAAATGTGCATTGTGAATCGTACGCTTGTTTATGTTTACAAATATTGAAATCTTCAGTTTTGTGGAGGTTTCTTGATTGCAATAGGAAAATTGTACCATCATCATCATCATGCACAACGTGTGGCCTCCCTGTCACACTTAAGTGCCAATTTACAAATACGACAAAGAGGCAATAATAAGATTAATAAGTCAAATGTGGTACGATCGAAACTGTCGAAAGTATAGCGTTGAAAATGTCGGATAAAATCAAATGGTTTTTATTCGGGAACATATGACAATTTTGTTTTTAACCGTGCTTTTTTCGGGTTTGTATTGTACAGAAATAATCAATGTCACTGCCACTGTCACTCCTTGCCATCTATTTCAATTGACTTTTCTTCGATGACATCGCGTTATCCTGGTAAAAGTGAAAAGGCCATAGTCGGATTTTCATAGTAAGTCAGCCTTTAAATCAACCAGACTCTAGTATTTTTTTGTGAGTACCTCTTATGGTGAAGAATATTTCTGCTGAGTATCAACGTCCTATCGGTGACAGTTTTTGACTTATGATTTTTTTTAGTTTTTTCTTTAATGTGTTGTATCTCAGGATGTATAAAAGCGAATTGCTTCAAATTTTGAAATAATGTTCTTTATTTAGATATGCATCGAATTTAAAAAAATGAATATCGATTGTCGTATAAAAAAAAGAAAAAAAAAGACCAAAAAATTTTTCATATTTTTTTTTGTGTACCTATGAAGTAGTGACACCTCTATTTTCTTTTTCTAATTATAGACCATACATTGGCCTACTAGTTGCCTAAGTATCAAAATTTTCCAAGCGGTACTTCTTACCAAAAATCGGCAATATGTGTGGTCAAGTTCTGCATTCAATCTGTGTTTTTCAATGTAGTATACAAACTCTTTATTTATATTTGAGTTTTCTTATCAGGTTATCTTATTTAAGAGTAAATGCTAATGACAACTTAATGTCATCATGATGCAAGCTGTTTTTTTTTCATTATTAATCGGCCGTTTATTATTTTAACTAGCGTAATTCGATATTATTTATGAGATATTCATTAAAAATAATATATTTCTTGAATATATATATATATATTATCGAGATACGCTAGTTGAAATGGTAAACGGCCGATTAATAATGAAATAAACAGCCTTGCATCATGATGACATTAAGTTGTCATTAGCATTTACTCTTAAATAAGATAACCTGATAAGAAAACTCAAATATAAATGAAGAGTTTGTATACTACATTGAAAAACACCGATTGAATGCAGAACTTGACCACACATATTGCCGATTTTTGGTAAGAAGTACCGCTTGGAAAATTTTGATACTTAGGCAACTAGTAGGCCAATGTATGGTCTATAATTAGAAAAAGAAAATAGAGGTGTCACTACTTCATAGGTACACAAAAAAAAATATGAAAAATTTTTTGGTCTTTTTTTTTCTTTTTTTTATACGACAATCGATATTCATTTTTTTAAATTCGATGCATATCTAAATAAAGAACATTATTTCAAAATTTGAAGCAATTCGCTTTTATACATCCTGAGATACAACACATTAAAGAAAAAACTAAAAAAAATTATAAGTCAAAAACTGTCACCGATAGGACGTTGATACTCAGCAGAAATATTCTTCACCATAAGAGGTACTCACAAAAAAATACTAGAGTCTGGTTGATTTAAAGGCTGACTTACTATGAAAATCCGACTATGGCCTTTCGATCTAATTCGCATTGGTTTAGATTAGAGTTGAAAATTATAGTGGAAACTTTCATTGTTTTTTTCGAAAAAATCCGGAAAATAACGAGCTGCTTGGTAATGATCGGGATTTAATCCGGAAATTTTCAACGCTACGAAAGTCCCTGTATACGACAACATTGGAATAATTAGCAGGGTCGCGTTTTATAAAGTTACAATTTACAATTTCGCTGTTTGCCTCTCTAACGTACGCACTTATTGGCTAGAAAGAGAGGAAAACAGCAAAATTGTAAATTGTAACTTTATAAAACGCGACCCAGGTGGTGATAACTCATTTGTTTGGTTATGAAAGTGTTCTCTTAAGGAAATAGAGAAGCTAGACGTATCTATCACGTATGGTCAAAGGACATTTCAAGGTGGTGATGGTCCACGAATGCCGAGTGGTGACCCTGGTGCGACCTTACGGCTTAAGGCCTTATCAGAACGTGATAGGCCTGTGGACTATAAGACTAACTATAAGGAAGAAGAATATTTGTAATTAATTAATAATGATTACATTATCATTTATATTTGCTCAAGAAACTCACGATGTACAGTCGCCATCAGATATATCAGAGCTGCCACGGTACTCAAAAATATCTGAACATTCGCTCTAATGCCATGACAATAGATTCCATTGTCCTGATTGTCCATCAGACAGTCCCAGTCTGTTGCGTCATTCAAGAACAATCTGAAAAAGTTGTGGCTCTCCGATATTTTGTGAATTCGTTGGGTATTTTTTTACTTTTATAGATGTGTAGTATACGTACGTATATTTATTTATGTGTATTTTATGTATGAAGTTAGCTTAGTAAGTATTTAATAGTTATTTGGTACTCTAATACATTCACCACAGTACACGTGTGTGTTAGTCTATCTTTTGCTGCAATTCATTTGCTCAAAGGTTAACTGGAAGAGATCCCTTACAGGGATAAGTTCGCCTTTGTACCTGTCAAATTTACTGTTAACATGTGTAGGTAAAAATACCTGTGTTTTGTGTACAATAAAGAATTTACATACATACAATAGAGGCCAGGGTGCTTAGACAAGTTGCCAATCGATAGCGCTTAATCGTCAATCGTAAACGAAAGGCAGCTAACTGTCTTTGTCGCACTAATATGAAAGAGTGACAGAGAGGGAAAACTACGATACGCTACTAAGCGTTAGCGATTGGCAACTTGGCTAAGCATCCTGATCAGATATTTGCGAGAAACTGGCCGCTCCGATGTATTTCATGGCCACTGCGGCCCTACCGCGAAAATCGAAATTCGTAAATTTCGAGGATTTTTCTCTGTCACTCAGACGAAGGCGTCATTAGAGTGACAGCGTTAGCACACCTCCGCCGCGGAACTGAAGTAGCGAAACCGCTGACATTTCGCTACAGTTTGTCCGTTGTGAGACGAGCGGAACAATAGCGAAACTGCCTGTTCTAGCGCGTTGAACTGACGATGCATATATCTCTCTCTCGCGGAACATTGGCGATCTGCTCCGACGTCGCGCATACCTCCGCGACTTTTCCGCCGCTTTTTGAAGTTTCGCGTTTGTTTCGCAAGCGAGTTGTGGCTGTCGACAGATTTCTCATGGCGGAACAGTGAAAAATTGTAGAATTAAATATTGAATTCACCGAAAAACTAATACAAGTGGTCAGAAACAGACCTTTAAATGCCGATTTCTAAGAATGAACTTTTGATCAATCTTTAAATGGTAATTCTTCAAAATCGGCAACTATATAATATACTAACTTAGTTATAAGGACTATAAAAACCCTAAAATTCGTATTTTGCTTTGTAATATCCGGCTTGTATAGTTCTTCAAAACTGTGCCCTCATTCTGAAATATATTGTGTATAAAAACGATCTTCATGTGGCTCAAATTCTTCACATAATTGGTTTTCGCCTAACTATTTCATCTTCTTATTATAATCTCGTGCACCCAGATTCTACGTATTTTAATGTTAATGCCATTTCTTCTTCTTCGGATTCTGAAAGCGACGACATTTGGTTTCTATGCAGGATTAACACTAACGATCGCGTAGGAATGTTTCGCCGCGAAACTAGAGTACGATTCCGCGGCATGTGTAGTAACGTTTCGCCGCGAAACTTGTGTTGCGGTTTCGCGTTCTCGTTTTCGCAGCGGAGGTGTGCTAAAGCCCTGAGAGAGACAAATCCTCGAAATTTACCCTTCTGAATCATAGGTCGACAAGGATCGATTGACGTGTTACCTCTCTCTCGCAGTAGTAAGTACTTAACTTACTAAGTGTGAATGGGGGCCATAGGTGACTTTTTTTTTATTTGCGCCGATGTTTTCCCGTGCCCCTTCTTACCCATATAAACGGTTCCATGATGAGTGACATGTATTTTTTATATACATAATATATGTTATCAATAAAATAAATATGAATCACTGTACGCTAGCTTTTAAGACTTTAGACTCCAGCATTTACAACGAGCTTAAGTTTAGCATTTTAAATTTTTGGCATATTAGGAGGTAAATGCCCATAATCGCCACGCCGCGCGCCGGGCAAGAAGATTGGCAATCACAGTAATGTGTTGTTCACTACAATGACTTAACACCTTCGCTGCGGCAATTAAGTTAACTTGTAATCAACCATACTTGTACAGGTCACATATGACCTGTTCCGCGCTGAGCGTGTTAATGACGCTGCTGCCCATGATCAATCTCCTACCAAAGAATGGTCAGTGACACTTCAATCCCTTAGTCGACTCTTACGACATCGGGAAGAGTTGGGAGGTAACAAATGTATTCTTACTGCCGTCACCACACGGCCAATACGTATAATACGTACGTATAAATTCGGTGAAATGGAAGATCAGACGGCATGTGGCAAGGCACGTGGACAAAACCTGTTTCCGTTGCGATCCTAATCAAATGCCTAACCTTGGTCATGGTTACGTTGTGATTGACAGATGCGTCATTGGATTCTAAGTCGGTAATGGAAGATGGTATGTAGCAAGTCATGTGATTAGAAGAACCCGTTTCTACTGTGGACACGGTTAGGTCCTGGTTAGGTTGTGATCGACAGATGCTTCATGTTTCATGTGCTTCGGATTCTGTTGTGGTGTAAGGTCAGTGCGGCTAAGTCGGCGGCATATTTCATTTTTAAGGAAAGTCCGTCTATGCTGTTGAGTTAGGGGTAGAAATCTGTTGGTAGACGGACTTTCCTGATAGACGGTCTTACCCGCATGACCTGTCAGTGTGGAAAAGTCCGGAATATTTTATTTGTAAGGAAAGTCCGTCATATGCGTCTTATATCAGTTTGTAGACGGACTTTCCTGATAGACGGTCTTACCGGCATTAACCCTATTTTCATTTCATTTCCCCATAAGTTTCTGAACACACGAACGATACAAAAGGTCGTGCTATATAGTATGTGTGTTCCTAAGTTATGATAATATGCCATTGTAATGTTACACTGGAAGTTACCAGACTAGACCTAGCCTTGACTTTTAGTGTTGTTGAAAAACAGGTTTCTAGCGTAAACTACACCATTTCAAGGAGGATATTATGTAAAGAATTCTTTGTTGACATTATTATTGTGGAAGTCTAAAAACCCGAGGTTAAATGCATAGTTTACAATTTTAGTAACGCACGCAGTTAATCCTAATTATTAATCGTGTGGTGACGGCAATAAGATGTCAGCCTCCGTGGCCTAGTTGGTAGTGACCCTGCCTACGAAGCTGGAGGTTCCGGGTTCGAATCCCGGCGAGGGCATTATTTGTGTATTTATTTATCACAAATATTTGTTCCTTGGTCATGGCTGTCTATGTATTTAAGTATCTATATGTATCTATCTATTATATATATCGTCGCCTGGTACCCACATCACAAGCCTTAATTGAGCTTACCGTGGGACTAGGTCGATTTGTGTAAGATGTCCCAAGATATTTACTTATGTATTTATTTTATTTATTTATTTATTTATAAGAATACATTTGTCACCATACCAACTCTTTCCAAGACTAATGATGGGCAGCAGCATCATAATAGTTGGCACGCTACTGCAAAAATCGATCCGATTGCCCAGCGTGGTGATTATGGGCAAATGCCCATAATCACTACGCAGTGTAAATACACTCTAATGCGTCCATAACGCATATAATAGGAGAGGTCTACTTCCAGCAGTGGACTAAGATAGGCTGATGATGTGATGTGAATCAAACTCGAAAAAAATAACTGGAAACCAAAATGCATGGTGACCACAAGACAAATAAATAATATCAGTGCAGAATCGCCGAAATTATGAACACGAAAGACACCGTGTCTAACTGTATCACATCACATCATCAGCCTATATCAGTCCACTGCAAGACGTAGGCAAGGCATCTCCTATTAACTATGCGTATGGACGCATTAGGAGAATGCCCATAATCGCCACGCTGGGCAAGCGGGTTAGCGAACGCAGTAGTGCGTCTGTGACCATTATTATGAGGCTGTTGCCCATCATCAATCTTCTATCAACGAATGGTCCGTGACACTTTCAATCCCTTAGTCGACTCTTACGACACCCGCGGGAAGAGTTGGGGTGTTGACAAATGTATTCTTACTGCCGTCACCACACGTACCGTATCCTACGAACAAATAAAACATGGAAGCAGCACGCTGTACTAAATTGCCTTTCAAAAACGGTCCTGAATTTTAGTTGACAAATGTCACCCCCTCTTCAATGCATCAATCACAGTAATGAATTTCAATATCAATCTATAAAAACTTAAACCACTATTTAAAAATAGTTGTGATTGGTCCGTCAACGTTTTGATTGGCTATATTCTATAAAAAATTGTCAAAGACGTTGCGCCGAAATATGCGCGGCGTTATGAAAAGCGCTGTCCTACCCGTCTTAGCACAATTGAACAATCGTGTTTGGGGGCGTTTTTTAAACTGGTGTTAGACGTCCATGTTATATACCTATGGTCGCAGACTGTATCTAATTGTGTCTCAACTGTATACTTTTAATTAACAATATTTCGCCTCGACCTATACACCAATAACACTAATATTTCTTACTCTAATGCTCCCTCATTACATCCAACATTATACGAAACAGATATACAGATGTAAGCGAGCGCGAACTAACGGCATTACCTACGTGGTGAAGAATTTTAACTATTACATAGAGTCAATAAACCTGCTTCATGCATTCTTTCGACTTCGCCATGAGATACAAGATGTATACCAAAAAATACTGATATTTTTGGCTGTTGAGGTATAGCTATTCAGTCGTATTTTGATTCGGACAATTAGGAATGTTTTTATAAGTGTTTTTTTCTATACATGGTTGGCCTATTTGGCAATGACACTAATTCGTAATGACACTAATGAGTAATGACCCACTGTTTCCCGTACAAAGATCGTTTCATTCACTAAGACTTGGCTTGGTTCGTACCTATTATTATTAGGTTACTTTTGACATATCCTCGCGGTATCGTGAGTGATCATCTATAACCAGAATTCGATAGGGATTGCTACTATTTTAGGTATTTCTATATTGGTGCTGCCGTGTCTTCAAAAAATAAGCGTGAGAGCATGAACATATCTATAATAGAGATATCCTTCCGATAATTACAAGGCTTGATAAGATTATGTGAGATTTGGCCCATTTGTGTAATAATTGTTTCTATGATCCTCTGCATTTCTTGGATACGTTTTCTGTACAGAAATTAAAAAAAATAACAGTATTCTCACGATTACTAATATGGACATCATGAATTCGGCGCCTACGCGTCTCAAACAGCGGACCTATCGCGAACTTCGATATTCGCACGTGCGTCTCTGTCACATTAATGACGCCATTGTTGGAGTGAGAGAGACGAATGCTCGAGCGCGCGAATTTCGCGGTAGTTTGCCAGCCGCCTGCGCAGTTTGGTACAATGACCCCCGCTTCCAGCAAAACACCGCTGTATACGGAACTACTAATCATACAAACTCTTAGGGCAACTATACAGGATGATACAATGATAGTGATACAATATAATAAAACATGAATCTATTAATGATTTTGAACAACTTTTAGTATAGGATCCCATCACATTCACTGATGAGTTCGCAGTTTACGGGCATGCCTGGTAGCAATACGCTAAATACTTACCTCCGATTCCATTTACTTACTCGGTCTCACCGCGAGCTACTTAGCTATGAACTATCGGCTATAAATACGAAGAAAAGATACCAACTCCCGTGTAAATAAAAGAGACACGGCGATACTCGCCCAGCTATCAGCTATCACCGCCGGGTATCGTCGTGTCTCTTCATTCAACTCTGATTTCGACTATGTCCTCAAGATCGCAAAAAAGAGACACGGCGATACTCGCCCAGCTATCAGCTATCACCGCCGGGTATCGTCGTGTCTCTTCATTCAACTCTGATTTCAACCTATGTCCCGGCGGTGATAGCAGCTGATAGCTAGGCGAGTATCGCTGTGTCTCTTTTATTTACACGGGAGTGCGTATCTTTTGTTCGTGTTTATGGCCGATATTTGATAGCTTAGTAGCTCGCGGTGATACCAGTGCCTATATGACATTAAACGACAATTCGTAGTTGTTATCTAAATTCAATATAATTTACAAACAGTTAAATATGTCAATGGTAACTCGATTATGAATAATTTAATTAACGGAAAGTTTCATCTAAGCGTCAGTTTGTGCGCAAATAGATATATAAATTAGATAACCTCAAGGTCACAGATAAAGATGCATAACGCGATGGAATGATAGTTATACGGGTCAGATCGATTTAGTTATCGATCTATAAATATAATGGTCGACACTCATCCACGTGCTTCACTTATCTTTTAGTGACTATTGTTTATTGAATTTATTAATAATTTGCAAGCGTGAATGTTGGCAAATGAATGGTTAAGGAAGAGTTATCTAATCGAATTCTTTTAATATGAGTACTAACGTCATAAAGAAGCGCACAGCATAATGTTTTCGGGAAATTGAGATTGAATTAAAATTATTGACAGATTTTTTTTCTCGAATCTGATGTCGGTTCCATAGTCGAATCTGTCTGTCCCAATTTGACCTCAGAATTAAGCGTCTAAAATTTGAACGGTGAATAATAAATCGCTCTGTGTATGTAAAGGTGCATTCAGACCAAACGAGCATTCGCTATTCTATCCCCCACTCTTCGAAATCAACGAATCACGTTTTGTGTAACGATCGAATTTGGTAGAGTAGGGTAGGGGGTTAGAATAGCGAATGCACCTTAAGGTGCATTCATATTCAGACCAAACGAGCATTCGCTATTCTAACCTGCAAATTCGATCGTTACACAAACGTGATTCGTTGATTTCGTAGAGTGGAACCGTAGTTGACCGACCTTACCTCGAACTTTGAAAATCGTACAGCAGGCATCTGTCTCTATCACTCCTAACAAGGCGACATTGGAACGAGGGTGATAGATGCTCGAAATTCAAGATTTCCTGTAATATTTGCGGTAGGCCTCTCTAGCCGTACCACGAGTTAGAAAGTAAAGGATACGCTAGGTTTTACTCAATACGTAATGCATTTTATAGTGCTCGCACTGACAAATTGGACCAAGCGCGATGGCCTGCTTAAAGGCCCGGCCGCCTTAACCCGGCGGGAGTGTGGCAGAGTATCTCATACCCTGCGTTTGACTTATGTCAATATGTTTAGAGTTTATTTTTGTTTAACTTTTTTTCACCACACTCTCGCCGGGTTAAAACGACATTGGTCTAAGGCGACCGGCTTAGCGGAAAACCATACGTGCGAGAGGGAGTTTCCATATCGGCATCTCGTTCCAAGTTATGGATTCGCTCGCCGCTGGTCACCTAAAGGTGCATTCAGACTAAACGAGCATTCGCTATTCTATCCCCCGCTCTAGGAAATCAACGAATTACGTTTTGTGTAGCGATCGAATTTCGTAGAGTAGGGGGTTAGAATAGCGACTGCTCGTTTGGTCTGAATGCTTTATGCCGCGGCCACGACATTGGTCTAAGGCGACCGGCTTAGCGGAAAACCATACGTGCGAGAGGGAGCACCCATATCGGCATCCCGCTCCTACTCATGGATTCGCTCGCCGCCGGTCGCCTTAAGGTGCGTTTAAACCAAAAGAGCATTCGCTATTCTAACCCCCCACGCTACGAAATTCGATCGTTACACAAAACGTGATTGGTTGATTTCGTAGAACGGGGGATAGAACAGCGAATGCTCTTTTGGTTTGAACGCACCTTTAGACCAATGTCGTGGCCGGGCCTTTACGTATCGAGAAAAAACGGCCACTGTTATATTGGATATATTATATTACTGGATTATGTATTGAGACTATTGAGTCATCTTATTAAAATCGTGGTTCAGATCGTTTTGCGACGCACCTTGTTCGACAAACTAGTTTTGGAAGGTCATTGAATGACTTCCCGTCTCATGCGATAATATTTGTTTGGTTTTAATGTAAAATAATCATCGTCGACTCATGATCATGGCCATGTCTGAATAGATAGACAGTTATTGACATTCATGAATCCCATCTTTTGTTTTTGGTTTAGAATTCTTAGTTATTTAATTGTAGTTTATTTATCGAACGGGTATAACCCCGAGATAGTCTCGTTGGCATCAACTATAGTGTATGCTCCCGGTTCTGAATTTGTATGGCAAGAACCGGGAATTCCTAGCATCAACCAAGTCAGGCTCTATTAGTGAGATCTGGAGAAATAGGTTGAAACCGTTTTTTTTAATCCGGTGATTATTAGTGATTAAGGCACTGGTCTCACCGCGAGCTACTAAGCTATGAACTATCGGCTATAAACACGAACAAAAGATACGAACGTCCGTGTAAAAAAACGAGACACGGCGATACTGGCCCGGCGGTGATAGCTGATAGCCGGGCGAGTATCGCCGTATCTCTTTTATTTACACGGGAGAGCGTATCTTTTGTTCGTGTTTATAGCCGATAGTTCATAGCTTAGTAGCTCGCGGTGAGACCAGTGCCTAACAGAGCCCGGAAAATCCATAGCAAAACAAAAGACTGTCGCAATCAAACTAGGGCGAGAAATATTTTTTGTCTGTTTCAAACTGTTTTAAGATACATTATAATACAGAGTTGGGCAAAAAGTAATATAATATTCCTTCCGATTACTTTTGTATGTGTACTTTGTAATATTTATTTATCGGAAGGAATATTATATTACTTTTTGCCCAACTCTGCTATAATAATTATCGACAGAGACACAACACAACTTATATTTTATCACTGTCATACGCAATGAAATGACAAGTCGATATTTAATTAAGCACTAGTGAAAAGTACATATTTGCTCCCGCCGTCCGGGCTTTGTTGATTACCTCTTGGCCACCAAACTACGGCCAAGCCAAAAAAGAAGCGTTATTACTTAATATGAAATTAAAGTAACGTTGATAATAATTATAACTTACGTTGCATTTTAGATGAAATAACACATATAAAACAAACCCTTATCTTACTTACTACCTACTTGTTTTGCGTTTGGCTTGAATGATTATAAAACAATGTATCTAAACATATCGCTATGATTTTTAGACAAAACTTACTCGATATCGATAAAAAATGTTTCTCACCCTAGTTTGATTGCGACAGTCTTTTGTTTTGCTATGGATTTTCCGAGGTCTGGTGCTTAAGGATTTAATTCCAATGTAAAAGTTGCTCAGTGTGTGTCATACGCGGTAGATTAGTATGTCTGAAGTTTTCATCGGCTAATGAAACCAACAAAAAACCAAGACCCGTCGTAGTTATCATATTTACGAAGAGGAGTTTTTTCATTATTCGTTAATTATTTTCGTAATGATTAAAATCTACTGAGTACAGAATTAACAGATTTTTCTAACGTCTATAGTAATTAAAATAGAATAATCGCTGTATAAATAGGTACACACAACAGATCGTGCAAGGTCCGCGACTTCGCATGTTGCGCATATCGTATGTACGATCATGCGCGGAAGGCGTGCGATCATCATCATCATATCAGCCGAAAGACGTCCACTGCTGAACATAAATCTCCCCCAAAGAGTGCCACAATGACCGGTCCTGCGCCACCCGCATCCAGCGGACTCCTGCGACCTTCAGGTGAATAACAATGGGTTATTTGCCGCCTGCAAACAATGTCGGTTGACTAGCAACCGCATACTTCGATTCGCCGATCGCATTAGGCGAACGACGAAGTGTAATTGCCGCTTAAAACAACTGCATCAAAATTCGTTGCGCAGTTTAAATGATATAAGCATACATTTATTTATTATTTATTTTAAACTTTATTGCACATAAAAATATACAATTAGCGGAATTAATGCCTTAAGGCATTCTCTACAATCTCTACCAGTCAACCATGGGGCCAAACATAGAAAAACAAAGTGGGTGCACTGAAACTAATGAAATGAAAATACAATTTGGATACTAATACTAGAATAAATAAATACAATAATTAGATGACGCAAATACGGGAATACATAAATAAATAAATATGCAACATATAACTACAATATGTACATACATATACACACAATAATTATATTGCACGTGCGTTTCGGGTTACCAACTAATCTATCCCGTTATCTGTCACCGTTGCTTATTAATTTGTTTTTGATGGTTTGTTATATGCAGTGATAAGTAGGTGCGAGTTTTAATATAAGTACATATAATCACTGTTTCTATGCTACGAGTAATAACCTATATCACTATGTCTTATCGAGAATCGTGCATGTTAACATACCGATTTTATTACCTAATGATTACAAAGTTCATAGTCCAAATTATAATATCAATATCATCGGCTATCAACATTAAAACGGATTTAAACAGATAGCTTTTAGTCTTAATAGTGTACTTTGTACCTAATAAATTGAAATACTTGGAATTTGGACCTTAAATATTATTAAAAGATAAACTGCAACGGTAGGATTAAGTACCAATTCTGAAGTAAGTAATCTCTACCATCTATCACAGATTATATTAAAACAATATGACGTTGGCGACTTGCTAGAAGTAGAGTAGAAGCTTTAATGTTATCAGTAGAATAGCTTTTTTATGTAATAGGAGGCAAAGTATCGCCTTTGAGTGGAGGCCTCAAGGTGGAAAACGAGCTCGTGGTCGCCCTGTACACACACGGAAAAGAAGCGTGGAGAGCGAATTGCGAGCCGTAGGTCTGACCTGGAGCGAAGCCAAGAAGGTTGCTCAAGACAGAAAAGTGTGGAAGGATCTTGTGGAGGCCCTATGCACCTTCGGGGTGCCCTAGGAATTACAACAACAACAACAGGAGGCAAACGACCACACTCATAGCCGGATGGTAACATAGCGGAAACACATACTCCAGAATTATCGTTTGTTTTTCATTCCAACAGATGACTTACCCTGGACACCGGAGCGCACCGGGCGCACGCGAGGCCTGCGGGAGGCCGGGTAGCAGGCTGCGGGGCCGGTACCACAGGCCCCTCCTTCACGCGGAAGAGGGACGACGCTCGTGTCTGAGGGAGAGAAGTAGTATTAGCAGTTTGCTATGAAATGCAGTGTATATCTGGGGGGTACCGTAATCTCTTAAATGCGATTCAGTTTAGGTTCGTCTTGTCAGTTTTTGATAGTTATTCTATGGAACAAACACAACGCGATTCAGATTAGATCCTAAACTGAATAGCATAGTAGATCGTGGCAGCCCCCTTGAGCTTGAAACATGGGCATATTTGAAGTTTCCCCGAAGACCACGAACTATTTTTTTATTTGGATTTGTTTGTATAATTCCTACTCAAAATCCCGAGCTCTTTCTATCCCAGCAGGAGAAAAAGTGTCCCAAGATCTAATAAAACATCTTCATACATTTTTTACGCAAGTACTTAGGCACTGGTCTCATCGCGAGCTACTAAGCTATGAACTATGGGCTATAACCACGAACACAAAATACGCACTCCCGTGTAAAAAAAAGAGACACGGCGATACTGTGGGCGAGTATCGCCGTGTGTCTTTGTTTACACGGGAGTGCGTATTTTGTGTTCGTGTTTATAGCCCATAGTTCATAGCTTAGTAGCTCGCGAGACCAGTGCCTAAATGGAATGGAATGGGACGATCGTAAAATATATGGAAATTTTGAGACAATTTTTTTTTCAGATTTAGGATCGAAGGAGCTCATGATTCTGACTAGAAATAACATGAAAAATACCCATAGTAAAAATAAAGCACGGACGGGTTGCACGTTAAATAACATTGCGAACATTTTTCCGTTATTGACATTATTTTGACAGACTAGACTTACGACAGCTGACACTTTTGTCTATTGACGACGCTTAAACTAGAGGTAAAACTGTTGAAGAAGATTCTATATGTGTTTGAAAGAGTTTTGTGACCGTACAATTTTTATCAAGATTTTATTTATACAGTTTCACGTGAGCAATATCTGCCATGTATTTGTATAGTTCGAGAAATATAAATTGAACGTTTATTGTTACTGTAATGTAGGAAGAAAGTTACCAATTTATATTTCTCGAACTATACTATTCAAGAATAATATGAAATAGAATGTCATTACAACTATAATTGCTTAATAATAGATTAATTAGTAATTTGTCAGCCTCCGTAGCCTAGTTGGTAATAAATAGTTACTGCCTACGACGCGACGCTGGAGGTTCCGGGTTTGAATCAAGGCGAGGGCATTATTTGAGTATTTATTTATTACAAATATTTGTCCCTTAGTCATGACTTTCTATGTATCTACAGTGTGTGGCCTACAACCGGGGTGAAAATTTAAACGGTGCATTAATAAGCTGATCAACAATCATTTCCACAAATTTTAATAAAAAAAAGTTTTTTTTTTAAATTTTTGTTAATGTATTTTTCATTATTATGGGTTAATTTACTTGAATTAAATGTTATCAATAACTTATCATTTTTGAATCATTGAAAAATGTAATTTTTTTTTTTTAAAACCGTAACAAATAAGTGTGAAAATAAAAAACAAAATTATTGTTATGACTTCGTACCTGGTATACTATCAAGATGTCTTGCGACTGACAAGCTACGACATCGTGGTGCCAAGATCCAGTACTAAAAGTCCATAGCTTTGAATGACAATATCTCCGATCTTAACCACTTTGAAACACCGGGACCTTTACAGGATTATTGCCGATAGTCTAAAGAGTTACTCATTTCATTTTTCTTCCGTGTTAAAGGCCACACACTGTATACGTATCTATCTAAATATTATATTTATCGTCGCCTGGTACCCACTTCAAGCCTTTGTTGAGCTTACAGTCGGACTAGGTCGATTTGTGTGAAGGTGGGTTTAAATCAAACGAGCGAATGCTCATTGGATAGAATTCCTCTACGGAATCAACGAGTTTCGGTGAATTACGTTTTGTGTAACGTACGTAGAGTGGGCATAGAATGAGCATTGACTCGTTTGGTGTAAACCCACCTCAAGATGTCACAAGATATTTATTTATTTTTAATAGATATTTCAGAGAAAGTGCCTGTTTCACCATTCCCGATTAATGTTGGCTGTCCTTTACTTATACATGCTTGGGGAAAAGGATAGTGATATGTGACGGATGTACTTATCTGGTTTTAGGGTCTTTAAAACTACCTGGCACCAAAATCATCAGTCCTTTGATGCGATATTGTTTTTATACATATAATTTCTCTCTCGCACTCGTACAGCACCCAACACATGTCTCTTTTGCGCCGGACACATTGTTTCGAGTCAGGTATTACATTGTGTTTAACTGCGAAGCGAATTTCAATCATCCGTCTTTGTCACTAATGATGCTTTTGTTAGAGTGACAGAGACAAAAAATGCTCGAAATCGACGAAGTTCGCGGTAGGGCTACTGGTTTTTTTTATGTGACGAAGGTAGACAACAACCCTGCTACCGCGAACACCGAAGTTCGCAATTTTCGGAGATTTGTCTCTGTCACTCCAACGAAGACGTCATTAGAGTGACGGAGAAAAATCCCCGAAATTTGCGAACGTGCCAGCTCTCAGCCCACCTGATGGAAAGCAGGAACTGAGACCCATGGACATAGCCACCAAAAAATCGCCTATGCGCAGCCTACCTTAAGGACTTAGACAAATTGCCTCTATCTATGCCAGTAATTATACACCGGCTATAATCTTACCCCCAAACCGAAACAGCAGTGCAAACACTGCTATTTAGCGTCAGGTTAACGGGTAAGACGCCGGTAGCTATCCGGTCGGATCCTGCACGAGGTCCTACCACCAGTAAGCCCGATTCCGAACCCCCTACTCTACGAAATTCGATCGTTACACAAAACCTGATTGTGATTAGTTGATTTCGTAGAGTGGGGGATAGAATAGTGAATGCTCGTTTGGTCTGAATGCACCTGTTACGTTTTGTGTAGCGAACGAATTTCGTAGAGTGGGGGATAGAATAGTGAATGCTCGTTTGGTCTGAATGCACCTGTTACGTTTTGTGTAGCGAACGAATTTCGTAGAGTGGGGGATAGAATAAGCATTCGCTCGTTTCGTGTAAATCCACCTTCACGTTCCCCACAAAGTGGACTTGTATCCCTGGAATTATATGACCCTTTTGCCACTTGACTGTCACACATCGTACGATATATTAGTCATTAAATACTACTAACAATAGTGGGGTGATGCAAATATGTTAATTATTAGAAAACTTGTTTATCTATCAATCATTGTTACACCTCGGGTGGCGTGATACGTGAAATGCCACGCGAATCTGAGCCTTATGACATACATATAGAGAAAATGATACGACAAACGAAATGATAAAACATGCAAATACAATGACAAAAACATAATAAACAAACTTTGACATAGACATGTTAAATTAAACATTTAGTTGCCGTATTTTATTTAGGTAAATATTTGATAAATATATGATTCCGAATCTGTTTCATATGAGGGTTACAGTTTTCTCCCAAAAGTTTTATTTTTATTTGTACTTACATTTTTATACGATTTCTCAGAATCTCGGGCTCTTTCCATTCTAGGTAGGAGAGTAGGTAGGAGAGGAGAAGAGAAGGTAGGAGAAAAAAAGTGTAGGTACCAAGATTTTTTCCATTCTCTTGCTTATTTATTTATACATTTCGTGGGCCAGTAACGGAATGGAAGCACGAAAATACATATGTAAGGAAATGTTAGTACCTATAATGTTTTTCTTCTACTAGGATCGAACCCACTCGTAATTCTCAATTGGAAACACGTTAAGAAATAGGGGTTAAATTTAAAGAATTCCATATATCTCGCTCGTATTGGCAACCGACGAAATGATGCAAATTATTTTGAAACGATAGATCTATGATATATGGTCTGTGTACGGTCCATTCATCCTTAGTTGTCTTATCTAGTGAACAATTTTCTAACCTAAAAGTACACGTTATCTGTTGTAAACTGCTGTTTCCTTGATTAAAAATTAAGCAATTTACTAATCACTACGGACGGACTACACAAATACAGACTCAGGTATTTTGGTATAGGCAAATATGGCAGTTTACAACAGAAAACCTGTACTTTTAGGTTAGAAAGTTGTTTACTATATAAGACAACTAAGGATGAATGGACTTTACGTATTCGGTACAATCGAAAGTCCGCAGAACGCGTAATTGTAGATAAGGTAACGTCGATATTGTATGCAATCAAAGTACTTACAAATAACTATGTAACCCAACGGGACGGGATATATTTTCTTCACAGTTGGCGGTAAACACTAGTTGGCTACAGAATGACGCAAATGTGACGGACTTTACAAAGAGGATGTTCAGTACCTAGAGTCGCCATCAGATATGCACTATGGCACTGGTTTCACCGCGAGCTACTAAGCTATGAACTATCGGCTACAGATACGAACAAATGATACGCATACCCGTGTAAATAAAAGAGACACGGCGATACTCGCCCTGCTATCAGCTATCACCGCCGGGCCAGTATCGCTTTGACATAGAGCTTAAATTTCGAGTCGTCGAGTCGTCGTGGAGTTGTTATAATCTTCGAACTTCAAAGACCTTTTTACACCATAATCTATGCGAAAAGTGAAGTCGTCTGGTAGCCAGGCAAGTCCATATATTACACGTGCCATCTTTCCGAACAGACTCTACTAGTTAATGAACCACACACAACTGATATCGATTGGCAATTTTATGACACGTGTATAACATAATAACAAATTCATTGATGAATTGGTGATTATCGAATCAATTATCAATGTCACGTTTCGAAATTATTTTTATCATTATCGCATAGTCATTACATTACAGTTAATATCACGATTAATACTGACTCAGCTGATTCCCAGTGTATGTTTTGTAGTTTTCCTTCTCTTTCCATTGTGAGTGCTATCAACAAAATGGAATCCTCACCACAATAGGAGCTTGTCATAGTAACATTGAAAGTGAAATTGCATCATCTCTCGTACTTGACTTTCAATGTAAAGGCGCATTCAGACCAAACGAGCATTCGCTGTTCTATCCCCCACTCTACGAAATCAACGAATCACGTTTTGTGTAACGATCGAATTTCGTAGAGTAGGGGGTTAGAATAGCGAATGCTCGTTTGGTCTGAATGCACCCATATATACGAGTAGGGTGCGGCTCCACTGACGCGGAGCTGTGCAAAATTGACCAATTCATTCTTCAAATTCTAAATTCGAAACACTGATACGGTCTCATTGACTGAGCTCCCACATCTCCGCGTCAGTGAAGCCGCACCCTTACTATGACAACCTCCTATTGTAGGTCAGGATTCAATTATGTCTATAGTAGGTACTTACATATTCTTACATATCTTATATTAGTAAAAACCGGCCATTGAGCATGGCGGTTCCGTGGTTCTTTATGGACCGATTATGTTCGATTAAAGTAATCTGTTAGCTCAATATTTATGGTTTTTTCATATTTATGGACACACAGATCAAAAGATAGAGGCCTAACTTGAAAATCTATGATTTTTTTATGTGACGAAGGTAGACAACTGAGCTCTCAGCCCACCTGATGGAAAGCAGGAACTGAGGCCCATGGACATAGTGATAAAAAATCGCCTATGCGCTGCCTACCCTGAGGACTTAAATGGATTGCCTCTATCTATGCCAGTAATTACACCGGCTATCTTACCCCCAAACCGAAACACAGCAGTGCAAACACTGCTATTTAGCGACAGGTTAACGGGTAAGAGAATAAAATAATACTCCCGGACATGTCGTAAGGATCGGCACATGTCACACACTGCGTTAACACAGCAATTAATTTCGACATGAGAGCCCAAGCACGAAAGGAAGCACAAAACGTGAATTTCCGCGTACACTTGACGCAATGAAACCGACAATTGACAGGTCATGAGCAGAAATTGCTAGATTGATGGAGCGGACAAAGACTCAAGAATACTAATATTTTGTGATGGGGTAAGTAGTGTGGGACCAAGCTGATTTGTATAAATAAATAATCAGTAAATAGATATCTTCGGACATTTTACACAAATCGATCTAGTCCCACAGTAAGCTCAATTAATTCAATTAATTCTTGTGATGTGGGTACCAGGCGACGATATATATTATAACAGATACTTAAATGCATGGACAGCCACGACCAAGGAACAAATATTTGTGATAATGAATACCCATATAATGCCCACGCCGGGATTCCTCCAGCTTCGTAAGCAGCGTCACTACCAACTAGGCTACGGAGGCTGACAAAGATAAGATTACCCCATTATATCCATTTACTTTAAGTTTGTTCATATGGATAATTTCTTCGATATTCATAAAAAATGGTATGGTAATGAAATGAAATGAAATGAAAAATGTTTATTTGATGCTAAAAATAGAAACAAAAAGAAAACTTAATCTATGCTAAATCTTAACCTAAGTACAAAGCACCAAAATGGATGCCACTCAGCATATGCCGATAACTAAAGGGTTTTAGCAGAGATTATTTAGTTTAAGTAGATATATCAGCACCATACATTAAAATGCATCCACCTGAAATGTCGTCACTACTAGACGGCGCCACGGTTGTTCGTGCGCATGGCATACAGATGGCTCTGAAACAGTATATACACTACCTTTGTTGTTCGTCCATTGGCACAGATGGCTCTGAAACAGTATACACTACCTTGCCACGAACGAAACGCATGATCACTTGCAACACATAGCATATTTTGCCGTACCACGATATAGGGAGGTTGGTAATGTGGTTCATGCGTTCGGCTGTAAAGCAGTGGTACCAGGTTCAAATCCTAACTATACGCGCTGAAAATGTTCTTTTATTTCTTTTTTTTCAAACTTTGTTTTTTTTTTTTTTGTTGCGCATAATCTTTGATTTTGTAAAAACAGTGTTTTACAAGGTGCAAACGGGCGGGTTTTTATTTTGTTGTCGTTTTATAAAATTTTCCATATATGGACTTTTATACATTTTTTCTAATCAGAATCACGAGCTCTTTCGTTTCGTTTTATAGTTATACAAAGTGATCATAGATTCGATAGATACATACGTATACATACAGGGTGTTACATACATAATTATACAGGGTGAAAATGAGTATACAGACGAACTTGAAGCGTGAAGAGTGTACCTAGTTATTCCTGACAGAGTTGGGTTATACTCGTTTCTGACTAATTCGCATACGTTGAATACAATTTTCGGATCCATTATGAGATCCAAGATGGCAGCAACTTATTTTTGCAATTTTCATCATTATACTCGTTTCTGACTAATTCGCATACGTTGAATACAATTTTCGGGTCCATTATGAGATCCAAGATGGCGGCAACTTATTTTTGCAATTTTCATCATTATACTCGTTTCTGACTAATTCGCATACGTGGAATACGATTTCCTGGTCCATTCTAAAATCCAAGATGGCGGGAACTTTTTTTTTGCAATTTTCATCATTATACTCGTTTCCGACTAATTCGCATACGTGGAATACGATTTCCGGGTCCATTCTAAAATCCAAGATGGCGGGAACTTTTTATTTTGCAATTTTCATCATTATACTCGTTTCTGACTAATTCGCATACGTGCAATACGATTTCCGAGTCCATTCTAAAATCCAAGATGGCAGGACCTTTTTTTTGCGATTTTCATCATTATACTCGTTTCTGACTAATTCGCATACGTGGAATATCTTTATTGGTTCCATTCTAAGATCCAAGATGCCGGGAACTTTTTTTTTGCAATTTTCATCATTATACTCGTTTCCGACGAATTCGCATAAGTGGAATACGATTTCCGAGACCATTCTAAAATCCAAGATGGCGGGAACTTTTTTTGCAATTTTCATCATTATACTCGTTTCTTACTAATTCTCATACGTGGAATATCATTTTTGGGTCCATTCTAAGATCCAAGATGGCGGTAACTTTTTTTTTGCAATTTTCATCATTATACTCGTTTCTGACTAATTCGCATACGTGGAATACGATTCCCGAGTCCATTCTAAAATCCAAGATGGCAGGAACTTTTTTTTGCAATTTTCATCATTGTACTCGTTTCTAATTCGCATACGTGTAATACGATTTCCGGGTCCATTCTACGATCCAAGATGGCGGCTGTTTTTTTGTAATTTTCATCATTATACTCGTTGCTGACTAATTCGCATACGGGCAATACGATTTCCGGGTCCATTCTGAGATCCAAGAAGGCGGGAACATTTTTCTTGCAATTTTCATCATTATACTCGTTTCTGACTAATTCGCATACGTTGAATACAATTTTCGGGTCCATTATGAGATTAAAGATGGAGGCAACTTATTTTTGCAATTTTCATCATTATACTCGTTTCTGACTAATTCGCATACGTGAAATACGATTTCCTGGTCCATTCTAAAATCCAAGATGGCGGGAACTTTTTTTAAAATTTTCATCTTTATACTCGTTTCTGACTAATTCGCATGCGTGGAATACGATTTTCGGGTCCATTCTAAGATTCAAGATGGCGGGAACTTTTTATTTTGCAATTTTCATCATTATACTCGTTTCCGACTAATTCGCATACGTGGAATACGATTTCCGGGTCCATTCTAAAATCCAAGATGGCGGGAACTCTTTTTTTTTTTGCAATTTTCATCATTATACTCGTTTCAGACTAATTCGCATACGTGGAATACGATTTCCGAGTCCATTCTAAAATCCAAGATGGCGGGACCTTTTTTTTGCAATTTTCATCATTATACTCGTTTCCGACTAATTCGCATACGTGCAATACGATTTCCGAGTCCATTCTAAAATCCAAGATGGCGGGACCTTTTTTTTGCGATTTTCATCATTATACTCGTTTCTGAGTGTCGGAACCGAGTATAATGATGAAAATTGCAATATAAAAAGTTCCCGCCATCTTGGATCTTAGAATGGACCCGGAAATCGTATTACACGTATGCGAATTAGTCAGAAACGAGTATAATGATGAAAATTGCAAAAAAAAAGTTTCCGCCATCTTGGATTTTAGAATGGACCCAAAAATGATATTCCACGTATGCGAATTAGTCAGAAACGAGTAAAATGATGAAAATTGCAAAAAAAGTTCCCGCCATCTTGAATCTTAGAATGGACCCGGAAATCGTATTGCACGTATGCGAATTAGTCGGAAACGAGTATAATGATGAAAATTGCAATATAAAAAGTTCCCGCCATCTTGAATCTTAGAATGGACCCGGAAATCGTATTGCACGTATGCGAATTAGTCAGAAACGAGTACAATGATGAAAATTGCAAAAAAGTTCCCGCCATCTTGGATCTTAGAATGGACCCAAAAATGATATTCCACGTATGCGAATTAGTCAGAAACGAGTACAATGATGAAAATTGCAAAAAAAAGTTTCCGCCATCTTGGATTTTAGAATGGACCCGGAAATCGTATTCCACGTATGCAAATTAGTCAGAAACGAGTATAATGATGAAAATTGCAAAAAAAAGTTCCCGCCATCTTGGATCTTAGAATGGACCCGGAAATCGTATTACACGTATGCGAATTAGTCAGAAACGAGTATAATAATGAAAATTACAAAAAAAGTAGCCGCCATCTTTGATCTTAGAATGGACCCGGAAATCGTATTACACGTATGTGAATTAGTCAGAAACGAGTACAATGATGAAAATTGCAAAAAAAAAGTTCCCGCCATCTTGGATTTTAGAATGGACCCTGAAATCGTATTCCACGTATGCGAATTAGTCGGAAACGAGTATAATGATGAAAATTGCAAAATAAAAGTTCCCGCCATCTTGAATCTTAGAATGGACCCGAAAATCGTATTCCACGTATGCGAATTAGTCGGAAACGAGTATAATGATGAAAATTACAAAAAAAAAGTTCCCGCCATCTTGGATCTTAGAATGGACCCAAAAATGATATTCCACGTATGCGAATTAGTCAGAAACGAGTACAATGATGAAAATTGCAAAAAAAAGTTCCCGCCATCTTGGATTTTAGAATGGACCCTGAAATCGTATTCCACGTATGCGAATTATTAGTCGGAAAGGAGTATAATGATGAAAATTGCAAAAAAAAGTTCCCGCCATCTTGGATTTTAGAATGGACCCGGAAATCGTATTCCACGTATGCGAATTAGTCGGAAACGAGTATAATGATGAAAATTGCAGAATAAAAGTTCCCGCCATCTTGAATCTTAGAATGGACCCGAAAATCGTATTCCACGTATGCGAATTAGTCGGAAACGAGTATAATGATGAAAATTACAAAAAAAAAGTTCCCGCCATCTTGGATCTTAGAATGGACCCAAAAATGATATTCCACGTATGCGAATTAGTCAGAAACGAGTACAATGATGAAAATTGCAAAAAAAGTTCCCGCCATCTTGGATTTTAGAATGGACCCTGAAATCGTATTCCACGTATGCGAATTAGTCGGAAAGGAGTATAATGATGAAAAC
>JALPQI010014369.1:0-36891 GCA_025490895.1 Thaumatotibia leucotreta | reverse complement strand
ATCGACCGCGACACCGGCCTGCATGACGTGGCTTACCGGCTGCGGAGTGAACATAACCTCACCATCGACGGGCTAGCGGCTACGGTGGTCAATGTGGAGTTAGTGTGCGATGAGACGAGGACTCCTTGGTGCCAGTGTCCCAGTACTGTTGTTAAAAAGGATAGCAAATCTAAGAGCTAAAACACATGAGCAACATCCAAGTAGTACAATCAGTGAATGTTTGAAAGAAACTTGAGTCTTCTAAAGCTACCATTGTCTTTAAAAGGCTTCACAAAATACCCTAGTGTTATGTGGTAGTTCTTGAAGGTGCGGAGTGAACATAACCTCACCATCGATGGTCTAGCGGCTACGGTGGTCAATGTGGAGTTAGTGTGCGATGAGACGAGGACTCCTTGGTGCCAGTGTCCCAGTACTGTTGTTAAAAAGGATAGCAAATCTAAGAGCTAATCTGCATAAGTGAAACACATGAGCAACATCTAAAAAGTGCAATCAGTGAATGTTTAAAGGGAACTTATTGAGTCTTATTTTATTCAGTCTTCTAAAGCTGCCGCTGTCTTTAAGAGTCACCACTAAATAACCTTGTGTTATGTGGTTGTTGCTGACGGTGCGGAGTGAACATAACCTCACTAACAATGGTCTAGCGATGACAGTGGTGAAAGTGGAGTGGAAAGTGTTATGACTTTGATGAGACGAGGACGCCATAGTGCCAGTGTCCGATTACTGTTGTAAAGAAGGATTGCGAGGCTAAAAGCTAATTGGCAGTGAGAAAAATACTATTAAAATACAAAATCAACATACATTATTGAGTGCGATCTGTGGATTTTTTTATGCTCTTGTTTAACTCAAAATAAATCTACAAATCACACAGTCATAGTCATTCCTTAGTCATTATATTTGCTGCTATGAAGCCACTGCTTTACATGGCAGGGTCGTCATGTAAGGATAGTGTCATGAACATGAAGAAATGTTGCGTTTTCAACCATAAATAATTTATTAGATTAGGCGTCTTTGACAAGAGTTTCTTTGAAGAAATGGAATTTTGTGAGTATTTAAAATTAAGAAAAAACAGTATTTAAAATGATGACGAAAATGTTTGTGTTTACAGGATGGTAAATTTACGTATAAGTATAATTAGATATAATTAGAAGTGTAAAAAAACTGACGACTGAGAGAGAAAAGCGCCATCTATGAATGGATTAAAGGACAATCTATCAGTGGCAAAGAAAACCCTCTTCGATCGATAGCAATCTTATTTGAAGGGTGTAGTGCAATTTATTTATAAAGTGACACTGCAAGGAGACAACTTAGTATATTTACCTAGTCAAAAAAAGTTGTCTAAAGTGTTATCACGAAAAGTTGACCGCCTATACAAAATCCGTTTTCAGAGTTGGTTTCCCGTACTGTGTTCTAGACTAGCGATTTTTTGAGTCTTTATTTCTCTAATATGGTGTAATGAGATTTATGGAGTACAAAAGAGCTCGAAAGATCGCAGTCTAATACGAGCTTTAATGTCGTCGCTCTAAAGTTTTAAACTGATGAAATGTTCTGCAATGGGATTTAGGTACCTAAACCCCATATCATATTATTGTATACTTTACTTTTATACAATTCCTTTTTAACCTTGTCCAATGAATATATTAGTAAAAGGATTGAATTATGACATTATTACCTGTTATCAATTGCTAGAGTTGCGGTAGAGCGAAATTTCAAGTCGGCCATATTTGTTTACCTTTTTTTTACTTGTACTTGAAAATGGTGTAGATGTGTGCTCAGATATTGTATACTTGGCTGTACAGTCGAGTTCATAAATATGTATACTATTGTGCACCCTATAACAACACATTCAGTAAAAATTTGTACACATATTTATGAACTCGACAGTACGCACACGGACTGAAACATACTCAAGCAATAATTTACTCTTTATGTTACTTAATTTTAAGTATTTTATACAGTACAGTACAGACAATAAAAATTATTATCTGATCCTTCACTGTTTTATTATAATTAAAATATTATAAGGGGAAAACAAACAACATATTAAATAAATAGAACACTTTATTGAAGCATTTCTAAGCTATTATAACAATGTTGTTCTGATTATTATCAATAAAAAGCTCCAAAAGTGTGGGGAATAGAATTCATAATTAAAGCGTGTACATAATAACAACACAACTTTTATAATATGTCAATGACATCTATAGGGAACTATGTAAACACACCATTCAATGAACTAGGTACCTATATTCTAGCACTATTTCAATACAAGGTTTGTTTACATTGTTCGTAATTTCTGTTCTCGGCGACTTTATCGTTTTGAACGCTTCAGCACACTTCAGATGTAGTGTAAAATCTATGTTTAAAATTAATTAACATTACCACATACCTTGAGACAATAAATTATAAGGAACATCGTCTAAATACGATATCTAGATATTCTTACAATCACGGAACGAGAACATAGCATATCGATGCGATAGATGGCGCTACCGTCTATGTAAATACATATCCTGACAAATTATACTGTGAGAAAATTATACACTTTAAAAACTTGAAATATTTGATATTTTATAACTTTTTATATAGCCAACCCTATATAAAAACAACCCTGTATAAAATTTACACCCTAAGCGCCAACTATCATAAATCTTGTTTGAAAACGGACTCCGCGACAGAGCATTCAATACAAATAAATAAACTCTGTCAGTAAAGTCACCATCAGATATATCAGAGCTGTTATGGCGCTCAAAAATATCTGAACACGTCCTCTAACGGCTTCAACAGAGACCTTGACAACGTGTGGGTGCTTAGCCAAGTTGCCAATCGCTAACGCTTAATCGTCAATCGTAAACGAAAGGCAACTGTCTTTGTCGCACTAATATGAAAGTGACAGAGAGGGAAAACCACGATACGCTACTAAGCGTTAGCGATTGGCAACTTGGCTAAGCATCCTGGTCAGATATTTTTGAGCGCCAAGGAAATAGGCCCCTATTTCTCGAGAGCTTGTAACTTGTAATACAAGCGGAAGTCCTTATCTAATTAACAAGTAATTAATAGTGTTAAAAAGAGACTTCCACTTGTATTACAAGTTACAAGCGTTCGAGAAACGGGTCATATACAGGGTGTTCGTTTCGATTTGCGATAAATTAGACAGGTTACTTGGGCCATTAATAGAAGTTGTCTGGTATAACGTTTTTTGGAAAATTCGATAAAAAATGTATTTTTTTGTTTTCATACATAATAAATGAAATAGTAAGTGTGAGAGAACCTTAAGAATAAAATAAAAGTTAATCTCAGGTGACTGACGGCACATGTCAAAATAAGTACCTAACATCAGAATGTAATAAAGGTGAGAGTTAAAACACTAGTTTCTTAGAGAAATTAATTATATTTGACCTAAATAAGCTTCCCTTAAAGTTATAGCATATGAACAAAAACACGCTGTATTATTATAAGATATATATCCGATATATATGCTGGCGACTATGTGACTACGAAGAGTCAATTCCTTAAACTATATTTCTCCCACATACATAAAATTCTCACAAATCATTCAAAATAAGTACTATTACATATTTAATATGCATAAATGCTAACCTTTGAGTTTAATATCTGCATAATATGTCTTAACCTCTAGCCGCCCAGAGACCTATAAAAAGGTCTCCTGAAACAAAAGAAATTTGACTCTATTTCCTACAATGTCAATCCAAATTTCACTGGCAAATATTACTGTCTGGGCGGCAGGAGGCTATTCTATTGCACTTGGATTTGATTAATAAAAAAATATATGAAGCCTTTAACACTTTCATTGCGGACGAGTGCTACGCGCTACGCTCGTAGCCGATCCCGTGATTTTTCCGCTTTGTAGCGAAAAACCTCCCACAGAGAACTCCCCTCGGGAGTTCCCCGCGTTCAGTGTTAAGCTTATTAAGTTAAACATGAAATAGAACTATGAAAACGGATAAACTCGCGTATATTAACTAATTTTAACTTCATTCCGACGTTTCGAACACTTTACAGGGTTCGTGGTCTGCGTGGTATGTCATCCGCAGACCACGAACCTTGTAAAGTGTTCGAAACGTCGGAATGAAGTTAAAATTAGTTAATATACGCGAGTTTATCCGTTTTCATAGTTTTATTTCATGTGTAATCCTCGCGGTAACCGAAGAAAATATTCTTATTAAGTTAATTTGATGGCACATGATAAAACGATAGAATATCGATGTAAATATATAAAAAGACATTCTAAGTTATGTGCTATTAGTAGCTTTACTATGATTTTTCTAGTATCGGTAACGTTAGGTTTTACTCGATACGTAAAGCATTCTATAGCGCTCGTACTGATATATTAAATAACGTTAGTCATTCAAATGTAACCTTTATAACTTTGACATAAAGTGGCCATATGGAATATTAGTGCAGGGTCGAACACTGGTACTTTTACAGCCGACCGATCATGAAACTTTATCAAAATGACGTTACAAATCAGATTTTTTTTTATACCACGTCGGTGGCAAACAAGCATACGGCCCGCCTGATGGAAAGCAGTCACCGTAGCCTATGAGCGCCTGCAACCCCAGGGGTGTCACATGCGCGTTGCCGACCCAATAAGAACTTGTACATTCCTCTTTTGAAGAACCCCTAGAAGATTGCATGAAACCTCTTACTACTTGTCATTTTGTCTTGGTTTTAGACTGGCTTCTTCTAAATTCCAATTAGTTGAGTGAACAAATTCTAGACAAGCGATAAAAGGAGACTTACACCCACTTTTGAAATAAATAGAGTGCCTAACATAAGGGAATTCAATTATAACACTGAATAATAAAAATTAATGAACTAAATGCATGCGATTGCGAACTATCACAGACTCTACCTAATGGAAACGTGAATGGTTACAGAACTACAGAAAACATACAGGCATTTACTTTTAATGGTTCAGACTAAACGTTATCAGTCAACCGTCTATACAGGGTGTAACAAATATAGTAGTGACGGTGACCCGGTGGAGTACCGGTGTATTTTTGCGAAAATATATTCTTTTCCACTTTTTCCTGACGGAAATCAGAATATGAGTGAATGGATCACCACTCCTCGTCTGTCGTGTTACATCCTGTATGATAAGGTCCGCAGAGGCCCAAAATTCAAATTGCGCACACATACATAAGTACAAGTTATCATTAAACTCGTACACAATCACAATATTTCTCTTATGACAATGCCAAAAAATAGCTTATCAGTATGAAAACAGGGCCACAACTCATGTACCTACTAAAAGATGACTATTGTAACAAAGTAGAAATAGCTATTATGAGTTTATGAGTATGTACATGACGTTTCAGGGGCATTCCAGGAGAATGTCGCCTACGTGACGATTATACTAAATAAGGCAGCTACGTTGTGAACGTGTAAGTTAAGTTCCGAAATATTACCACACTATAACTCGGGTTCCTATCATTTTTAGAAGTACTAAAAGAATCGCGTTTCGTAAGCGACATTCTCGTGGAATGCTCCTTCACCAAAGATGATAAAGATAACAAAGCCAAGTTCTTTTTTAATAACTTGATGTGGCAACACTTGTTGTGGCTCTGAACAAAATAAAAACATCAAGGGTCAGAAATCAAAATGGTTAATTAATCACACTAATATCTTCACCAGATTCACCACAGTTGAACATTTATTGACATTTATTTGTAGATAAAATTACTGGATTCAAGAAAAAATGCGAAGTAATACATGTGAGCTGTCAGTATCAGTCTAACAACAGCAAAACTAACATCCAAGGCAAATACTTCATTCAACTGGGTGGATCATTCACAAAAAATCTTTAGGTACATAGTTAGAGCTTTAGTGAAAACAATATCGTCACCTTTTTGTGTTGTTTTTGTGTCATAACCAGAGATCGGACAAATGTGCGTCATCCTTCGCAATAATATGGATATGACTACAAAGTTAATTTTTAATCAGTTTTTAAACAAACTACAAATACAAAATCTTATTTAAAAAGTATAACTAAACTAAAACTACATAAAATCTAAAATAAAACTAAATAAAATCTAAAATAAATCTAAAACAGGCCCCTGCGGCATGGTACCCAGGACGCTGGCAGCATTTCCTCGCTGGATTGCCAAGCTAATGCGTTGAGCGAGGAAGCTGCCAGCTCTTGGATCTCCCGTGGCGTCTCTGAGTCTCTTCGATAGGTCTTTTAAGAGACTCAGAGCGCTAGGACCCCACGGACCAAAGGTCTCGACGCCGAAAGGAACGAAATTATATTCGGCGCCGAGACCACTGTATTTTCCCACCTTGGATTTTTCGGCCGCCTCTGCTGCTGCCGCTGCCCTCGCAGAGGTTCGGTGGAGATGAGACGGGGCTAGCGTGTCTACGCAGGTTGCATCCCACACCAGCACCCGTCCCATACTCCACGGAACCAGAGACATACCATCAGGTCTCTTGCCGTCAGTTCTGGATATGCCGGTCGGCTCTAAGAGAGCCGGCACACCAACTGACGCAAGAGACCGTCGGATTATGTCATTGAGGGCAGTATGCCTTGAGAAGCGGCCCGCACTTAGTCGGCAGGAAAGTCCGTGGTGTCCAAGGCGGTCAACGTCAATTCCACAGGGGCAACAATGTGGGGCGCAGACCGGGACCCCGAGGCGAAGACTAACTGAAATTTGGAGAGTTTTAGGGTCTAAAAAGGTACCAGTATTTGGGGAGGGGTGCGCTCGGAGCCAGTACCCAGCTTCCTTGGTGGTTACGGCTAGCAGCCTGGCTTGCCCCTCCGTGCTGGATTGGCTGAGAAGGGAGGAAAGGGTTAATTTAGAAGCGATGTCATCCCAGCTCCTTTGAGATTTCGGGTGATCGGGAAAATTTTGACCAGGGCAAGCTATCGACCAAGCATTTTTGGCGTCAGCCAAGCCCGAAGTCTCACAGTTTGAGCGTAGGATTTTTCCCATGAGACTGAACGAGCTGTGGGCTGACGACAAAAAGGCTGGTAAAGCGACACTCGAAATTTTGCGGATCCCTATGCCACCGTACCGTATGGGAAGGGATGCTTGGGTCCAGGACTGCTCGCTTAGCTGAATATTTAAAACCGACTCTAAATTATTTTTGATGAGACAATCTAATTCTGACAAGAGATTTTGATGTTTCCAAAGAGGGCAGCAGCGTAGCACATATGTTAATTTAGGGACAAAAAGACAAAATTTTATAATACTCAGAGCATAATGTGACTTAATCTGTAACAAACGATGAGAATGATTTTGGAATTTGGTAACATAATTTTGAACTAAATCGGGAAAACTTTCTTCAAAGATGGGAGACCCTAGGAGGTACAGGTTGCTTTGGTCGACTATTTTAATGTTAGGCGCTAATTCATTAAATTTTTGTTTTAATTCGTCGATGTTTTCGCAATAATTTGGGATAAAAAGTTCGCATTTGTTGAAATTTAGTTCTAGTCCAATTGATTTAAATTTGTTTATAATAACTGTAAGATCTGAAAGTACGGAGTCCACATCACCTCCTAGGGTCCCGTCATCCAGGTACCATACATTGAATTTTGAAGACAAATTTTGAATAATTGGGTTTATAGCCAAACTGAAAATAGCTGGCCCCAGGGGATCGCCTTGTTGGCAGCCGACTTCGGACGACAACTCGTTTGATCGGTACATCAACTTCGTTGGGTCCGCGTAGCAGTGAAGGAGGTAGTTATAAATTTCGGGAACTATAGATTTTACTTCTGCCAACAAAGCGTCTCTGTCCAAAGTGTTGAAAGCATTTTTAACATCAATTTTTAGCAACACTTCGCACTGGTCGTCGTGAAGGTAAGTACGGAGTGAATGCACGGCGGCTTCACAGCCACCTTTAATGCCAAAGCCTAATTGAGTTGGTTCAAACACTTTTTGCAATTTTGGTAGAATATGTCGGACAGCAATTTTGGAAGCCAGGCGGCGAAGTGTTGCGCCAACGGCAATCGGCCTCACCCCTCCGTCCTTTTTAGTTAAGGCGATTAAATTGGCTCCGTATAACACGGGTACAATGTCTGGGTGAATATTGCCTGCGTACATGGCGTTTATTAATTTAGTGATATGTGTAATCAGTTTTTCACCTGCATCACCTACTGAAGGGCATGTCAGGTCCTTTAAATGTTGAGGGCTGAGGCCGTCCAGTCCTGCCGCGGAGCCGGATTTGAAAGACAGTATAGCGTTAAAAACATCAATGTTTTTAATCTGCAGGCAGGACTCGGTTGCCGTTGGAGGATCGAAAAAATAAGGGATCGCGGGAGCTGGGGGATGTTTAGTCAGTAGGGCCGAAAGAGTATCTGGGTTATCTGGGGATAGCACGTCACTAGAAAAAAGAAGACGGGAGGCGCCTTTGAGGTCTCCGTCTATTATTTTATTTTCAATGGCCTTTATATTATTATAGAGTGTTGATGTGGAACGTTTAAATGTAATCGGAGGGACAGAATGTAGTGAACAATTATTTTTAAGTTTTTGTGTTAATGATATACTTTTATCGTCATCTTTAGCGTGTAAAATGTTATACGGAAATAGGAGGAGGTTATGCCAGTCTGCTGGGGTATTAGATTCATGGCATTTTTGTACTATTTGAGCTAAATGAGTAGCAACAGAGATTCGGGCCCCGCGAGGGATACGGCTTACTATTTTTACATTGTTTTTGTATTGGCTGAGGCGTAAATGGATAGGTTGGACAGGATCAATGGGTGGCGACTTGTCTAAATTTAGTGGAGGGGCATCTTGACTGAGACAGTTACGATGGACTTTAGCTATATGAATGTTAAGGCCTCTCCTGGTTTGAAATGATTTTGTGCACAGATTACATGGGTGGTCAGGATTTTGTGACGTGCTATTTCCAGATTGGGTCGCGGCCTGCATAAAATCTTAATAAATAAATACACACCTTAAAAACAAATTCACAGCTTAAAAATTAACTTAAAATACTTATAAAAACGCACAACACAATATAAATAAAAGTCTGTCACGACTCCTGTCAAAGCTGGCAGCGATTGGGGCGAGGTGCGCCGGTGCGGCCCGTTCGAGCCAGCGCGCCGGCCGCCGGATGCTCGGCTTTCTGCCGTACGCAGTTACGCCTCCTAATAGGGCAGGGTTTCTAGGCCTTGCATAATTCTTGGTATAAACATTAACATTTCTTTGACGTAAGTAGGCTGTCAAAATTTCTCAGACTATTATATTCCATGAAACATTAATTTTTTGCATTTGCGGTCGGGAAAAATGGTTTTATTTGTTAAATTAAGTGCATTCTGTACTTTTAATGGTGATATTTTCAAATGTAAAAGGTAAATTCTAGTAAATAAGAGAAAAAATAACGGAGGAAGTAAACTGTGGCAGATGTCAATTTTCAAAGTTGATTTGATAATTATTCATTTAATCATTTTCTGAAATTACCTTTTTGACACCAGTAACTATGAAAACCTTTGTGAATAGACGCCTCAAAGCTTCGAAATCAAATTTCAAGAAATTATTCATTCAATCAAATTTAATTTGGTGCCATGTCCATATTATTGCGAACAATGACGCACATTTGTCCGATCACTGGTCATAACACAGTGGTACCAACTGTTTTTGTTTTGATTATGTTCTTCACTATGTATCTATTTTTTTTTGTAATCGATCCTGGCGCCTACTTTTTCTACGTAACAAAAATTATAAAATTAAGTAACAGGCGACAATAAGGAACTTTATACGCTTTCGATAACAATTCATTAGTATTTTTGCAAAGTGGAACCATTGAACCAACACACACTAATTCAATAGGTATTAATAATATTACACATTTAACCAACTAAGGTTAAATAAATAAAAAATATGGTTTCCATTTACAAAAATACATTTCAGTAGCAGTATTTTCAAATCTGGTTCGTGGTTTTGACTGAAGATTCGAATTGAGGTATAATTCTTATAAAAATACTACGGATTATTCACAAACTCACGGAATAAACAGTCGAAACCAGAGCTAATCTAATGCATTTATCTGACCATCTGTCAAATTGTCAACCTGTTAAACAAAGTTTTGTGAGACTGAGACATGGTACAATCTCACTACAAGGATTATATTTAACCTCTTGCTTAAAAATGTCCTCCTTAAAGTACATTAAACTCGGTTACATAATTTTTGTTAATTACACAAATTTTGACATAAGCACACGAGGTTAAACTTTTCGACGTCATGTCAAATACAAAAGCTAACAGCTATCACAATGTCTCCGGTGTCAAAACTGAATTTTCATTCACGCAGATGTCTATATCTGTGGATGTTTAATAACGTAATCGGTCTTTGGCGATGTCGGCGCCGATATATCAGGGTGCTTAGCCAAGGTGCCAATCGCTAGCGCTTAATCGTCAATCGTAAACTGAGGCAGCTACCTTTCTTTGTCGCACTAATATGCAACAGTGACAGAGAGGGAAAACTACGATACGCTACCAAGCGCTAGCGATTGGCAACTTGGCTAAGCACCCTGATGTCTTTGGCGTTTAAAAGGTTGAATGTCAATTTTTGTATTTGACAAGGCGTCGGAAAGGCATATAGGTACAAATTTGATATCTGGTCAGACAGAAGGCACAGTAATGTAGACCTTATGTATCATGCGGGAGTGACTAGAGTAGCTCGCGCTCTCGGCGCGGGCAGCACGTCAGCTACAGCCCACAGCCGCCTCCCTACGACACAAACACACGTTAGCCACATAAACGTTACGTTGCTACAACATCACGAATTAGAGCTAGTTCGCACGATCGTTTTTTTAGCGGCCGTTAAAAAAACGTTCAAATGAAACAAATGCAAAACCTTACCTACATTCATTCACACGATGGCGGGTTTATACCGCGGCGCTTTTTTATCGAGCACTGTTTGATTTTCGACGTTGGGCGTTGGACGTTAAATCGAATTGAGCATAATGGGCCGCCAACGTCAGGTTATAACGCGACGCTTTTTAAGAGTTCGTGCGAACTATCTCTTATGGCGCGGCAAGCGTTTTTTTTAGTCGAGCATTTTCACTTTTTGGGTCACTCAATTAGCGTGAAGTTAAAGAACTTTAATTTTAATCGGCTTTGTAACGACAATTGAGCACCAAATTTCGATAATAACTCGGTTTTGGTGTTCATTTCACTAACTATAAGCCATATTGTCAGCGTCCTTAGCCTAGTTGGTAGTGACACTAGTGATCCTGCCTCGAATCCCGGCGAGGGCATTCTTTGTGTATTTATTTATCACAAATGTTTGTTTCTTGGTCAGGGCTGTCTATGTATTTAAGTATCAATATGTATATATCTATTATATATATCATCGCCTGGTACCCACATTACAAGCCTTAATTTAGCTTACCGTGGGACTAGGTCGATTTGTGTAAGATGTCCCAAGACATTTATTTATTTTATAAAATAAAAACGCCGATCAAGTTTAAATTCCTAAAGATATTGTACTTAATTATCGTTACAAAGCTGAATGCAATTAAGGTTTTTTTAATTTTACGCTAATTGGGTGTCCCTAAAATTGAAAATACGCAGTCATTGCGTGCGATGCTAGCTGACCACCACGCGTTGCGTGCGTCGAGCGCGCAATGGACAGGAAGAACGTTTGCCGCGTCGCGAGTCGGGGCGCGCGGAGCCGTGAGCGAGAGCGTAGAGCGTGTAAGGGGGATAAAAGACTGCTGATCCACACCAAATGGGTGAGGCCTGGCCTTAAACGTAAGGTCACGTTCATATTTCTATTTGTTTTACATATGGATGCCCGCCGTACGTCTCGCTCAGTTTGCACACTAAAAGGGATCGAATCAACTGTTCCTTGTGTTTCGTCAGCCGATAATGGTTGACAACTTTGATAGTAAAAGAATCGTTTGTTCCGGGTGGCCTGCCATTTTGTAGACAAAAGAAACGTAAAATTAAGGATTAATGAAGGAATCGGTGCGGAGCCCCCTTATTTATGAACGCCTTCCAAGCCTTGTTTGTCCCTTTTGGTATTATTAATATGTGTACAGCTACAGCGTGTGTATTTCATACGGGCGAATATTTTATTGGCAATTATTATCGGACCTAAAGAACCTGGGTGCTTAGCCAAGTTGCCAATCGCTAGCTCTTAATCGTCAGTCGTAAGCGAAAGGCAGCTAACTGTTTTTGTCGCACTAATAAGAAAGAGTGACAGGGAGGGAAAACTACGATACGCTACTAAGCGCTAGCGATTGGCAACTTGGCTAAGCATCCTGTTTCCATAAATTTCTTTAGGAATTAAGGTATTTTTTTTATACAAAATAATTGAGCACGCAATGTATTACATCCACTGGTAGCCACATTAATTAACATAGACATAAGTATCTAAACGTCATACGAGTGTCATGTCAGTTGGACAGCATACATTGCTGAGGGGTTGCACTTTAGAAAAATCATTACACTAAAGGGCCTGGCCGGACTGCCATGGTAAAATCGCCCCTGGCAAAATATGAAATATTGATATGCAGGATTATTCGCATTGTTACTACATGTACTACTACTGGATATTATGCCTCAAACTATTTCCGTTTACGAAAAAAATTAAAAAAAAGAAATTTTGTTTTTTATTTTTTTCTTTAAAACCACGTATCCGATTGACTTGTTCTTTGGATATTTTATAGATATATTAAGGATACATCAAATAAAAAAAAATTGACTTCCTGACTTTTTGTTAAGCATATTTTTTTATTTATTTATGTTTTTAATAAATTTTTTTTACCACATACGAGTTAGCGACACCTACTATATTTTCATATAATATTCGCAATTGTATACTCTATTACATATATTTTTATTAAAAATATTACTTTGGATCAACAACTTGAAAAAAATTTTTTTCATATACATAGTGAACAAAATTAACCTTAGTATTGTTTATCGGGAAGTGGCCCTGCTAGCCTAATGGTCGCTCTTGTCACAGAGGCTGTCACGCTCCCACCAGTACGAGTGCGAACGTGACAGCCTCTGTGACAAGTGCGACCATGGTAGGCCCTCTGTTTTCCCAATTGAAACTAATTATTATTTAAAAAAATAAGTTTTATTTTATTTCTCGCACTAGTGGGAAATTAAAGCATTCATATTATAGCTAAAAACTGAGTTCAGTTTTAAGGCACGTTTGAATAGAATCTGCTCATCTAACAATAACAAGTATGTATGTTATTTTATATTCTCTTATTTTTTTCAAGTAGGGTATAGTATCAGTGTGAGCCAAAAGAATACTTAAGTACCTCCATATACTTAGTAGTTTTGTTTCTTTTTAATAAGATTATGATTTGATTTGTATTAACAGTGTGGTAAATCTTTGAACGAATCAGCTCTAAACTCTGTTAAAAGTTAATGTATATTTATCGAACTTAAGCATAGTTTTAGCCAAGTTATCTTTTGTTTTATTAGCCGGGTCCACACAGAGCGAGGCACGCCGCGAGGCAATTTTCTCTCGCGTAATATGTAAAAAAAAAATTTTAATTTAAAACTGTTTATTTCTGAGACAAGTACTTATTTCTATTTTAACATTGATTGCAAAATCTCTTTTGTATGAGATTATGTGCGCGGTCACTAAACTCGCGTGTTACGTTACCTATTATTTACTTAAATAATAATATATAATAATAGAATCTCATTAGTTCTTCATATTAAGTTGGTATGCTAGTATATTTCCCAGTGTGTTTATCCTTTGTAAAATATTCTTTGAGAATTTAATTACTTGCGATTGTTTTGTATTTTCTAATGTACGTACTAATTTCTTAGGTAATTTATTTAATATATCTGGAAGAATATACCAACAAATCCTTTTGCCATATGAATTACTGGCTTTCGGCACCGCGTATAATGGTAAGTGATGAAGTTGACGCAACTTTTTAGATCTTACTGATTTTTGTAACTGAATTATTTGATGAGATTGTTCTTTTATTATCGCTGCTTCAATTTTATCAAATACACTCATGACTTTGCAATATTTAAATAATAAGGAACAGTTCTATTTATATTTATTTTTTATCTTATATGGCACTATGGTTTTAAGCAGTCTTAATTGGATATCATATATATTTTGTATATAGGTCTTGTATGTTCTACCATAACTTGATAGTCCATAGCTAATTACCGAGTCTGCCAACGCCAAATATAGTAGTCTTATAGTTTTATATGGTAGCTTGTGCTTTAAAATACTTAGTTTGGCTAGGATTGATCTCAATTTATTACAGGCTTTATCTATATGTGGACCCCAGTTGAATTTATTGTCGACTGTGAGACCTAGGTATATATGTTCATTGACAAGTTCGAGCTTTTGGCAGGCACAGTTTACATAGTTTTATTGTGCATACATTGGTGCTCATGGGCTATTACTTTTGGCTTTAGGTTTGTTTTCAAATATGGTGAGTGTATATACATGATTTTAGTTTTTTGGTAATTAATTGATAAGCCGACATCATGTGCCCATTTACACAGGTTATTAAATTCTTGTTGTATTATACCTTCCGCTATACTAGGGTCTTTGTGTGCTACTAAGATACATGTATCATCAGCAAACTGATATACAGATCCATGATGAAATATATTATACATATCGTTAACATACAGAATATATTCCGTTGGGCCAATTATTGAACCCTGGGCTGTGCCGAATAGGGTTGGCACCAGCTTACTTTGTGCTCCGTTTATGCTCACAGTGTTGTATCTGTTTTCGTGGTAATTTCTGAACCATTTCAGCAATGGACCCTGTATGCCACTCTGCTCAAGTTTACTGTATAAGGTGTTCTATGCTATGTAGACGTGCCACAGCCGATGCAGTGCGTGCTCTTTGCTCGTCTGAGCAACCTGCCTCGGCCGAGGCACATCTACGTGGCACCTTTGCCTCGCGGCGTGCCTCGCTCTGTGTGGACCCGGCTAATAAAATAAAAGATAGCTTGGCTAAAACTATGCTTAACTTCGATAAATATACATTAACTTTTAACAGAGTTTAGAGCTGATTCGTTAAAAGATTTACCACACTGTTAATACAAATCAAATCATAATCTTATTAAAAAGAAACAAAACTACTAAGTATATGGAGGTACTTAAGTATTCTTTTGGCTCACACTGATACTATACCCTACTTGAAAAAAAAATAAGAGAATATAAAATAACATACATACTTGTAATTGTTAAATGAGCAGATTCTATTCAAACGTGCCTTAAAACTGAACTCGGTTTTTAGCTATAATATAGCTGCTTCAATTTCCCACTAGTGCGAGAAATAAAATAAAACTTATTTTTTTTAATAATAATTAGTTTCAATTGGGAAAACAGAGAGCCTACCATGGTCGCACTTGTCACAGAGGCTCCCACCAGTACGAGTGCGAACGTGACAGCCTCTGTGACAAGAGCGACCATTAGGCTAGCAGGGCCACTTCCCGTTAAACGATACTAAGGTTAATTTTGTTCACTATGTATATGAAAAACAAAATTTTCAAGTTGTTGATCCAAAGTAATATTTTTAATAAAAATATATGTAATAGAGTATAAAATTGCGAATATTATATGAAAATATAGTAGGTGTCGCTAACTCGTATGTGGTAAAAAAAAAATATTTAAAACATAAATAAAAAAAATATATGCTTAACAAAAAGTCAGGAAGTCAATTTTTTTTTATTTCATGTATCCCTAATATATCTATAAAATATCCAAAGAACAAGTCAATCGGATACGTGGTTTTAAAGACAAAAATAAAAAACAAAATTTCTTTTTTTAAATTTTTTTCGTAAACGGAAATAGTTTGAGGCATAATATCCAGTAGTAGTACATGTAGTAACAATACGAATAATCCTGCATATCAATATTTCATATTTTGCCAGGGGCGATTTTACCATGGCAGTCCGGCCAGGCCCTTTAAACGAAATGATTATCTTATACGATTCCTAGGATCAGATATTATAGCTGGATTAATTATTCGCCCATATAAAATACACACGCTGTATACGACCAATAGGGATAAACAACATTTAGCGGCTTGTTAAGATAGGAGACATTTACGAATAAGGGGACAAATTTTTAATGGAAACGCGGTACGACGGTAGTTAATTGCTTTTATATTAATAATTTTAGTGATAAACCTGACCCACGAGAATGAGAATGTAGGTAATAAGTGCAACGAGAAACAAGAACAGTTGATCGATCCGAAGTAATCTACACAATCATAATAATGTAGAATATATGAGACTCAATTCTAAAATGGACTTTCTCCATGCATAAAGTAAACACTAGAAAAATATTAGAAAATAACATCATCATCGTCATATCAGCCGAAAGACGTCCACTGCTGAACATAGGCCTCCCCCAAAGACTGCCACAAAGAAAATGACATGTTTGGACGTATTTGCTACTAACTTAATACTCGTAAATAATTCAAAGATCTTTTAAGAGCTGCTAAATTGATTATGTAGGTTTTTCTACTGATTGGCGGATAGGGGATTAAAGTAAGTCAATAATCGGTAATTAATAATCGAGTATGCAAGCAACGGTAACGATTTAATGTACGATCCAAATGAATCCGACCTGAGTCGGGAACTATACATAGATACATATGTCAAAGACAATTCTTGGACTCTTTTATACTATAACGACAGGATATTTGTTGACTCTAGTAAGTCCCGACTGGGTCGATTGATGTGAATCATACACAGCACTCACATAAATACGTTTATGTTTTCTCCGCCGCCGATAATATCGGAGGTACTTTCGTCTCAGCAAAACGCCGGCGTACTTCTGTCAATGAGTTCCGTAATTACTTCTTTAACGTTAATTATGTCTTTGTCAAACTATGTCGAAAAGCGGGTCATACACATGCAAGATTAATATAGACATACAGACAGACGGATGAAAGTAAATAAATGCTTATTAAAACAATACTCCCGTGGTCTATTTCACCTTCACCATAATTACAAGTGTGACAATTGTAAAATATCACTGTTACTGACGTCACAGGCCTCTCTGTAGGCTACGGCTACCGCTTACTATCGGATAGTCCATGTGTTTGTTTGCCACCAACATAAAATTATTACTAATAACGTTACTATATCGATAATAAACTACTTTTTTTTACTTATTTTCCGAAACCCGTGACAATTGTAGCAAGGTAATAGTATCTACAATTTTCATGAAATCTTGACATTATGTTCGGCTTATGTCTGAATTTCGCTACAATTGTCGTGTTTTTGTGACAATTGTAATTTTGCTTCGCAAATAAGTAGTTATTTCCTGCTGATTTATTAAAGTTCCTGCACTACAATGGTAAGCGGTAACTGTAGCCTATAGACGCCCCCGATTGTAGAAACAGTAAATTTACAATTGTAACACTTGTCAAAGTGGTGAAATTGGGGCTAGAAACAATACGTTTAGATAAAGGATTTGCATGTGTATTAGTACTCGTGGTGTTACTAATACTACCTACTAGTCAAATTATGACAGTAAAAGAGTCGAGAAAAAACACATAAACAATACCACAATACCACTACAAATGCAATTCCAAGCTCTCGGTAATTGAACTATACACACAAATCGTTACCTAATACATTATCGTTACCTTATTAAATACATAGCTTTCAGGGATTAGACATAAGAAATTATACTATCTATATGGTATTAGGTACTTGTTTACTTACTCAACGAGGTATTATCATTAAGCACTAAAAATAACCCAAAATGGCAACTATTATACGAGTACGTATTTAAGAAAAACACGACAGCTAAATATTTTAATGCAAAATAAGTAAAGCTAAAGCTAAAATATAATAGCCATTTAGAATTCGTAACATTTAAATTGTAAATAAAATCATTTAATACCTACAGGGGCCCGTGTCTCAAAAGCTTGTAACTTGTAATACAAGTGGAATTCTCTTTTCCCCTCACTAGCTCGTAAAGCGCTCGTTTATCGTTTAATACAAGCGGGTAAAAACGCTTTTTACACTCTTGTGAATAAAGTAATTTGACATTGCTCTAATTCCTATAGCCCCCTACTGCCTAGTATAAGTGGATCTGTATGACCGTAGTAAACATGCGCAATCGGAGCTCACATGTTAAATTGGTCGTTCTCATGGGTGACTTTGTAAGCCATTGGCGATATTTAAGTTCCAGAAGTAACTCTATTCTACGATACGTTTCGACATTGAGTTTTAAATGGTTTCTTTAAGTTATTTTACATTTGGATGAGATTTGTAATCATATTTCCTCGCGATAGTGAGGGGAAAAAAGTTGTATTACACTTGGCGGCAAAGTTTGTTCAACTCTCGTGCCTTGAGACCTTCGCAATGCTCAAGATTCCAGTTTTTGAACCACTCGCTACGCTCGTGGCTCAATTTTGGAATCTTTCGCTAGCTCAGGTCTCAATATTGGCACGACAGTTAAACAACAACTTTACCCCCTTGTATAATAAATAACTATTTTAGCACTATAAATTAGATAAGGACTTCCGCTTGTATTACACGTTACAAGCTTTCGAGAAATAGGCCTCTGTTCGCAATAAAATAAATGTTAATAACATACACAATACTGTGTCTGTTTGTGCCGATTTAGTTATATTAAGTCATATACTTTATAACAAAAAGGTATCTTGAACTCTCACGTTAGGACTAATATATTTTAAAGTCACCGATATAAAAAACTATCACAGAAGGGTTGCGGAGACTTCGTTATACAACTAAATATACGATTTCTAAAAGTTCTCTCTTCAATTGAAAGTTGATCGTTTCCGCTAGTTGGCAAGTTACTCGTAACTTGCCAACTAGCTGAAACTGAGTACCTAATCTTACATTTTTTTGAACCTATTTGACTGCCGCTGACAGCTATGTAAGTCAGCGGAACAAAGCGCTACGCCAGTGACGGCTATATCGGATAAGTTTATTATTCCAATATAAGCTTACTGTAGTAAAAGCAGCCAACTACACAGACTAAATAACAAAGCAAGTTTTTTTTGGTTTGAATATTGGGGCATTCGATTAATTATTTAAATATTAAGGGCTTTTCTAAACAAAACCGAACTTTGAACGATATTGACAGATAATTTTTTTTACTTATTGAGCGACATATTTGCTAATTCTACAATTTTATATCACAACATATAAATAGGTATACAAATGGGTTACATTTAGTGTTCACGTTCACAGGAGACGTGGTCACGTCTCGTGACTACATACTAGAATTATTGTAGCATTGATTTTCTAAACTTGGCAGAATTTAAAAAAAAATCGCCGCTGTGTAGAGCAAAAAATTCTGTCTATAAAAAAATACAACAAGTGGGTCAAAAAGTAAATATCTTTAAAGATACACTGCCAAGTTAAGGGTTAAGCCCCCAATCAAATTAACGATTTTATCGAATAACTTAGGTAACTATTAACGTTATCTCTCGGTCGTATAATCTTAAATTATTAAATACTAAGTTACTTGACTTATTTAAATATGGAAGTCATTTATGGGACCAAATTATAGAAGAGGCTGAAAGATTTACTTTTAACGCCAATGATTATAATAATCGACAGCATAGATAATGTGTGTAGTAACGACTTCATTCCACAAAGTTCAAAATATATGGATAAATGGAAACGGAAAAATAGGGTACTTTTTCTCATACTATGGTTGAAAGAGCTTTCAATTCCGAGTAGATTTACTTAACACAAACATCATCAAATTAAATTATAAGCGGGACAACCTTAAAATCAAAGCTTTTGACATATTTGACTCTACCTAATGCTTGGCTTTCGAAAGGGTAAGTTAGGGAAAATAGATTACGTAGGGAGTTTGATAATGTCAGGGATTATCGGCGGTGTATTGATTGAGGTAGAGTAGTAGCGAGGTGTAGGTATCCATTATAATATCAAAATATAGACAAGGAACTAGAAAAATCGTGTTGATACATTTTTGAAACGCCTTAACAACAATACCTATATAAATAAATTTAATTATAACTTTTATTCATAAATTAATTTTCATATATCTGGCAACTCGGTAAACATTGATGCGGTTTGAATAGCTACATGTTAGATTTTCCCCATTTACTTATGGGGCACAATTCCTACGTTACAAAGGAATTTTATATTTGTCACATTTATACATACATAAAATAAATACATTCAAAACACATTTACCTATTCTAACATTGAATTGCAATAAAAATTGCACTCTACGACATTTTTTTTGTGGAATTGACGGGTTCCTATTTTACATGAATATGTTTTAATTTAGGAATATGTTGTACAATCTGGAGTATAAATACTACATAAATTTATAAATATCTTTATATTAGGTTAGGACACATCGAATACAATACAGCATAAACTACGTAAATTCACGATTTTATCGAATAGTTTCACTAATCTATTAACTAACATTATCTCTCGTTCGTATAATTTTAAATAATTTAATACTAAGTTACTTGACTTATCTATGGAAGAGTTATTTATGGCAAAACTGGTATTACATAAGGCTTGAAGGATTGTTTTAGGTTAACCTTTGCGTAACAGTACAAATTTATACTATTTATAGGAATACTTAATACACAATTGCTTTTGGCACTTGGATTGGTGATTGAATTGTGGCCTGATTATGTTGAACAATTACAAGCCAACATCTAGGGTTAAGTATTTCGACTAATAATATCGTTAAAGCTTGAATATTACGTTTGGTTTTACTGGCAACACCGAGTAGTAGCGCATTAGTGTTGGCAACCAAAAATTACAGTAATTTTTTTGTGTGACTACCAGAGCAGGTTTAGCGCTTAACGGAGTCTGTTCCCGCGATATAAATTATCATGTATTATACAACAGTGTTGTGTCAAAAGTAATTTCAATCTGATTACTATTGTCAATTACATTTGAATATGTAGATTGCAATCTACATTACAAAGTATATATACAAAAGTAATCGAAAGGAGGAAACGGATTACATTTAACAAACTCAGTTTATTTTTATATTTTTATAACACAGGAAGCATACTGGTTAACGGGATATGGTGAATCTACTTTTTTCTGTCTGTTATTACCATGGTTGCGGTCGCCTGAGTCACGCTGGTTTTATGCAAAATTATGCTACTTAAACTATGCAAACATACATTTTTCTGGTGTTAATAAGTTCATTCCTTAATGGGCCACCTACAAACATGCACTACTTGCATGTTTGCATAATTTAAGTAGCATAATTTTGCATAAAACCAGCGTGACTCAGGCGACCGTAACAATGGCAACAACAGACAGAAAAAAGTTAATTCACCCATTTACAAGTGATGTTACAGTATAAAGTTTGGTTGCCAACGTCCTTTACATTTGTCGTACGTTTAATTCAGAGACATTTCAGACTATAGCTTCAGTGTCGCTAATAACATGAATCCCATGCTTCGTCAAAATCAATCTAACAATATCGTTACAACTACGCGTCTTATAATTCCTCTCTCTATCCTTCAACTTAATACTTTTCATCTTATCACATAATTTACTCACCTCCGATTTACTCTTCTTTATATCAGGTTTATTTAACTTACGAATAGTAGATGTGCATCGTTTTTTCGGTTCGACTTTGAGCGAGGTGTCCACATTCCCCTCACTTACCCTTCTCCTGTAAAGTTCGTATTCGCACTCGTCTTTAGTCAAATAGCTGTCAAGGGAGCTATATTCGTTACCTACCTCGTTGACGATTTTGACAGCTTTTCCGGGAATGTATGTCGCTGGGACTTTGTCGATGTAAGCTTGTCGCGGCTTGTCGACGACTGGGCTGATAGAATCGGTCATAGTTGGGAGTAAATAGTTGGATTTCTTTGCCCTTTTGACTGTTATAGTCTCGTCTACGATGGTTGGTTTATCTCTGATGGAGATGAGGATGTTTTTGAAGCTGTGTTCGTCTGGTGACGTCATAGGGACATCCTGTGGTGACCTTTTGAGGAGGTCATTGAGGGTGCTATACTCACTGTGTCCGGGGAGCGTGTGGAGAGGACTTGGTTAGTTATTTGGCACTGAACAATATATTGATAATGTTAGTTTTATTTAGAGTGTTCGAAAAGTGGAGGCACGTGGGTTATATAGGCGTGCCTTGCTGCCAGATGCCTGGACTTTCCGCTCAGACTAGAAGTAAGTGTATTGCAGAGTGTTTTAAATTATGTATTTTTCCTTTACGAGTAGTACCGTTTGGTAGCCAGACTTGGTAGCTGGCTGCCAAATGGGAAATATGGTTTCCCGCCTAGTAGCTAGCTATGAAATAGGAATAACTTTTCCATCTCGTAGCCGGATTTGACACAAACCTGGTTACAAATCGGTAATGATAAGTCCTGATTTAAAACCAGTTATCTATTGGGATTTTATTCCCATTTCGAAGCTAGTTACGAAACTTTGGCTACCAAACGGTACTAAAGGGTAATTTTTTATAGGAGTCTCTATAAATCGAAATAAAGTAGTTGGTTAACGCCGCAACACACTTTAGCTTTTTCAGAAAATACAGCTAAATAAATATATGTAATGACTAAAATCTCTAGATCCATCATAATATTCATAATATTCAAAGATTGCAAAGTACCTAATACCTACGGAATACTTAGCAGTATTTTAAATCGTCTATGTCTACTGTGGTGGATTAGCATGGGCTCACTAAATCACCATTTGGAGAAAAAAGTAGCCAAAATACCTCTCGTGATTTGTGCATAAGCTCTTCTCAGACACTAAAGTTTTTTTACTGATTATTTTGTGTGACGATTCAAAAATGCTTATTTATTACTATACTGTTCTTCAGTCGAAAGTAGAGAAGTTTAAACAAACCTGCAAACTAGCTTTATTATCTTGGTTTTATCACCTATTTAAAACCTTAAACCAGAAGTTCACATACATTTTTCGTTAAAATTATTGATACATTAATATCAACGTAAAAATACAGGGTGGTTGGGATAACGATGTAGGAATTTCTGGAGGTGGTAAAGGAGACTAATTGGAAGAGTTTGAACCTTTAAATCACCTTTTTTAAAATGTTTAGTTTTATACCAAAAATTTACCTAAAAAGTTAAATTTAAAACAAAATATGCAATAAATAGCATTAATTTTTTGTTATAATAACATAACAATTAGTTGAGTAATAAATAAAAAAAAATTAACTCCCACTTGCCACACACAACATTTTTTTTTGTATAATTTTTCTAGTTCATCATTACTGATTTCTAACAGTAAATTAAACTTTATCGGCCTGTGAAAAAAAAAAAGTAGTCGGGATATGAGTCTTCCTATTCGTGTAAAAACATGCTTGATTTTCTAGGTTATGATTACAAAAAAAGTACAACAAAATAGGAATAAGTTTAAAAGTTATCGTCGATCAATTGTTGAACGCCGTCACCAAACAAAATAAGTTTCTTGTAGTTAGTTGGCAAGTGTGAGTTCAATTTTTTTATTTAAAAAAACTGATCATATTGGACTAAGGTAAATAGGGTTCAAACTCTTCCAATTAGTCTCCTTTACCACCTCCAGAAATTCCTACATCGTTATCCCAAACAACCTGTATATCTGCGAATATGTACTAAAGTCAGCAATATTTGTTTACCTTTTTTACTTTTAACTGAAGAATATACGCTTATTTCAATAAAGAATCGTTAAAAAGGCACTCACGTGAGTTGCGTTGCGCCATACAAGCCGTGTTGTCGTATGTAGGACAGTACGGCGTCGTCGGTGAGATACTTGGCACTCTCGCGCCTTCGCACGAGGCGTCGGATCACAGTCGAGCTCACTTCGTTGGCGATGTAGTTCGTTACTAGCGTTATGTTTCTCTGGAATTTTAGATAAGGCGGTGGAGAAAATGCTAGCGAGTATCACAGATGTCATATATACCATAGATCAAGCAAACGTATCTACTTAGTGTGTCAAATGAACTCAGTGAAATCCACTGAGTTGACCGTCTTTAATCGCAGCTTGCAGCTTTCGGGCGTCAAATTTTGTAAGTTGAAGTGAACAAAAACATTAATAATGCCTCCTTAAGTAATATTAATTGCAACAACACAAAAAATATGAATACTCAAGGGCCTTAGACATATTTAAAATCATAGGCAAGTAACAACTTCAGTACAAAATCTGACGCGCTCGGTCGCCATACAATACAAATGAATGAACTTGTTTCTTCTATCCAAATTTAATTATGTGAGTAGTATATTATATGCCTTTGGAAACTTGTAATTGGCTCTCTGTTTTTACGTTATCAATTCATCATTTATCTTGTTTCTTTACATGTAAGTTTTTAAAAATTAAATAAATTAATATCGAATAATTTTACGAACTGTTTTAAATTGTGTTTTAAGTAGTCACACTACCATACATACTTACTTACTATAAGTTATAATATAAATATTATTGTCATATACCAAAGAAAAACCACGTTCACTACTTTGATTCAAAAATTTGACAGACCAATCACAACTATTTTTAAATGGCGGTTTAAAGTATTACAGGATATTGAAATTAATTACCGTGATGCATCGAAGAGGGGGCGCTACTTGTCAACTAAATTTCGGGTCCGTTTTTGAAAGGCAATTTAGTATGGCGTGTGGCTTCCATGTTTTATTTGTTCCTAGAGTATGTGGAACCAGTGTTGGCATCAATCTAAACTAAATCAATCCGGATTGATCAATCGAATTGAAGCGTCAGTCCGAATTGATCAATTCGAATTGATTCAATTCTGATTGACGCGTCTATCCGATTAAATCAATTGGAATCAACGCATCAATCCTCAATCCGGATTAAATCAATTGTCAATCTAGATTAATCATAGCAAGAAGATTACTTTTCAAAGGTCTTTTTTGGAACTTACTTACTGGACTGAAAGACGATATCTGAGGTTCCCAGAGTTTCGAAAACATGACAGTATTGACCGATGTCCCTTTTTGGGACATTTTTAGAAATTGGGTGATTACGTTCGTATTAGTGTTGTTAAAAGACTAGTCTTGAAGACTTTTGAACCTTAAAGATTCGCTAACCTTAAAGGTTTAAGCTTTGAAGACTTAAGCGCTTTACTCACATCATTATACTCGTTTCTGACAATTCTGACTAATTCGCATACGAGGAATACGATTTTCGGGTCATTTCTAAGATCCAAGACGGCGGGAACTTTTTTTACAATTTTCACCATTATACTCGTTTCGGACTAATTCGCATACGAGGAATACGATTTTCGGGTCATTTCTAAGATCCAATTATTAAAAATTGCAAAGATAGTTCCCGCCATCTTGAATCTTAGAATGGAAAATCGTATTCCACGGATGAGAATTAGTCAGAAACGAGTATAATGATGAAAATTGTAAAAAGAAGTTGCCGCCATCTTGAATTTCAGAAAGGACTCGAAAATCGTATTCCACGGATGCGAATTAGTCAGAAACGAGTAAAAAGATGAAAATTGCAAAAAAAGTTGCCGCCATCTTGGATCTTAGAATGGACCCGAAAATCGTATTCCTCGTATGCGAATTAGTCCGAAACGAATATAATGATGCAAAAGATATAATATAAACGATATCTGAGATTTCCTAAGGTCCCGTAACATGTGTCCGACGGCAATCAGACACCGCTTTTGAACGCATTTGGTCAGATTCCAAAAATGGCCTAAATAAAAAAGACATTAGGTATGTAAGGTATATACAAAGTAATCGTCAATCCGGATTGACGATTGAGGATTAACCGATCAATTCAAATTAACGATTAGTAATCGTCAATCTTTAACCTCAAGGCCTGCATGACCTTGACAAAGATTTATTCAAATTTGAATTCTGACATGTTGTCAATAGGGTTGAAAGTACATGATGCATATATACATCACTATGCATTTAAGGGTTAATCTGTAGATTTAGAATTAGTTTCGTCAATCGTCAATTCGAATTGATCGGTCAATCCTCAATCGTCAATCCGGATTGAATTGATTTTTTGCCAACATTGTGTGGAACTCACCCGATATTTATAGAGCATGTCGGAGTCGAACACGAATTTGTCCGGCGCACTGCCGGCGCGGGTCACCACGACGAGGCCGTGCCGACCCACGATCGTCTCCAGCTGGAATAGTACATTGTGTCGTGTCACAAAGGGCTCTCAACTATACATATATTTCCGGCTAGGGCGTTCTATGGGATCCTGACCGTAATTGTTCATTATTGTTAATTGTTTATAAATATACATGGTATTACATACATATATACAACTAAAACCGAGGCGGCGCACCTTGTATATTTATATACTACCTACTCAAAACTACTTGTAGGCATCATTCGTTCGATCACTCTATTACACTTTGTCATCAATCTTACCATCAAATCAAAAAAATGAGGATTCAAGAGTTAACGCCCACGACGAAATATGTAGTAGATTGAGTCACAAGGGATCAAAATGATATATTTAAGGCGATGACGTTCTTAAAGCCCAAATGAAGCAATGGATCCCGCAATAGAATCCCGAACGTAGTAAAGTGGATTCTAAAGTGAAATCTTGAGCGTAATGAGGGATCCAAGCGTTAACGCCCAATATGAATATACATTTGATACAATGTTTGCCATCTTGGTTGCCGTTAAGTTCCGTCATATGGTTTTCTTTTAGATCCTAGCTGTTACGTCAAAGATATATTTCTACTTCATTCTATAGATATTAATCACTCATATCTTTAACAGCCTAGAACCCTGTCGTAGCGAAGGACTCTAACAAATCCGCACCACACAGTAACTTAACAGTAACAGTTCATCTTGATTGCCGTTTACTTTGGTCACGAGGTTGCCCGACTAACCCAAAACTGTTGATAATTATATTACTCCTACAAATCTGCGCCACACAGTAAGTGAACAGTGACACTGTAATCTTGGTTGCCATTGACTTTGCTCACTAGGTTGCCCGACTAACCCAAAACTGTTGATATTTATATTACTCCTACAAATCCGCACCACACAGTAACTTAACAGTGACAGTGTCATCTTGGTTGCCATTGACTTTAGTCAAGAGGTTGCCCGATTAACCCAAAACTGTTGATATTTACTACATTGTTCAGTTACTTACGTCTTCCTCAGCCCACAACCCAGGCGTAGCGAATGACTCTAACAAATCCGCACCACACAGTAACTTAACAGTGACAGTGTCATCTTGGTTGCCATTCAGTTTGGTCATGAGGTTGTCCGGTTCGTCCAGACTGTTGACGTTGAGCATATCGTCGGGCAACCAAGAGGGGGCGTCGCTGTAGCGGCTGTTCGATATGTGCTGGTTTATTGTGTCCTGAAAACGACGTAAGAATTAATACTTCCCGATACGCCGGATTCCCGTTTCGCTGGATTCCTGTTTTGTCGGATTCTTGATTCGCCACGTTTTTTTGTTAAGAAATACTACAAAAATATCACGGTTATACCTATCTATTAAGTAAAAGGCAGACACTTCGTTACACTATTAAAAATATGTATTTGTTATTCAATGTTATTACACTTGGTTGCGAATCGCAGTTGTGAAAACGGCCGAAAGCAGATCGTTTCATACAACAAGAAAATTTAAGCACATGTTTCATTTACCTGGGTGATTTTGTTGTATCCGACGAAACAATATCCGCAAAAACAGGAATCCGATGAATCGGGAATTATTTGTAAGAATCATGAAGTTTTTTTTTATTCACATGGTCTGAGTTACTAATAAGTCTAATAACCTCGCACACATCGTATCTATCCTCCTGACTTCCTGAGTCCTGGTGACGTTACTTACTTCAACCGAATTTTAACTTTGACACTATACTTATCTATAAAGTCAAAATGTTATGTAATATATGTATAATATATGACATAGGGTTAGGGCCTCACGAGGTTATATATAAATCATACTGAGTAACTTTTAGTATATAAGCAACCCCGAAATCGCGAAAAAAGACGTTTTGATACATACATATTTGTTGTGTTTTGGACATTTTGCACGGTAAAGTTCGGCAGGGTAAAACGTAGTTTAGACTGAAATTAAAATTTATTTCCGCCCAAAAAGTACCTACAATGTAATTTAGATTTTTTTTTAATAAAGTTTGTGGTTTTCACATAAGAACAAAACTAGGTACGAAAATAAGTTCAAAAGTAGACAATTTGATGCTAATTAATGCAGCCGATCACTTTTACGAGGGAACATCGATCAGGGGAAGGGCTAGTGCTCTCTCACTTTACTTATAGCGCCCTATCTCACTCTAAGTGAAACAACAACAGTGACCATTATCGCGGATCAAAGCGCGGAGTTGAGTGTTTCTTGCTGGCGACTCTTAACACGTTCGCCTCCGGTAGTGTGTCATTAAGTGCTTATACTATGCCGATCGAAATTATCTGATAGAAATCCTATGCCAGTGACACGCATGTGTGACCGAAAAGATTGTACTCCTATGCCGGTGACACAGCACTGTGTCAAACACGTTCGTATTTCGATGCCACTGGCATAGGAGTGAGAACTTGATTTATGTTAGTGGCATAAGAATAAGATTACTTTGATCACGTATGCGTGTCACTGGCATAGGAGTACAGTTTTTTCGGTCACATGTTAACGTGTTAAGTTGCCGAGTTCGATATTTCAGGGCCTTGAGTAGACTTATACCTGATGATGCTGTAGCGCGACCCTGGTCCGCGTCCAGCCTTCCTGCTGCGTCTCCCATTCTGACACCTTCACCCACGCCGAGGACCGCAGCGCCAGCTTCAGTACAAGTATACCTGATGATGCTGCAGGGCGACCCTGGTCCGCGTCCAGGTTTCCTGCTGCGTCTCCCATTCTGACACCTTCACCCACGCGGACGACCGCAGCGCCAGCTTCAGTACAAGTATACCTGATGATGCTGCAGGGCGACCCTGGTCCGCGTCCAGCCTTCCTGCTGCGTCTCCCATTCTGACACCTTCACCCACGCCGAGGACCGCAGCGCCAGCTTCAGTACAAGTATACCTGATGATGCTGCAGGGCGACCCTGGTCCGCGTCCAGGTTTCCTGCTGCGTCTCCCATTCTGACACCTTCACCCACGCGGACGACCGCAGCGCCAGCTTCAGTACAAGTATACCTGATGATGCTGCAGGGCGACCCTGGTCCGCGTCCAGCCTTCCTGCTGCGTCTCCCATTCTGACACCTTCACCCACGCGGACGACCGCAGCGCCAGCTTCAGTACAAGTATACCTGATGATGCTGCAGGGCGACTCTGGTCCGCGTCCAGCCTTCCTGCTGCGTCTCCCATTCTGACACCTTCACCCACGCGGACGACCGCAGCGCCAGCTTCAGTACAAGTATACCTGATGATGCTGCAGGGCGACCCTGGTCCGCGTCCAGCCTTCCTGCTGCGTCTCCCATTCTGACACCTTCACCCACGCCGAGGACCGCAGCGCCAGCTTCAGTACAAGTATACCTGATGATGCTGCAGCGCGACCCTGGTCCGCGTCCAGCCTTCCTGCTGCGTCTCCCATTCTGACACCTTCACCCACGCCGAGGACCGCAGCGCCAGCTTCAGTACAAGTATACCTGATGATGCTGCAGGGCGACCCTGGTCCGCGTCCAGGTTCCCTGCTGCGTCTCCCATTCTGACACCTTCACCCACGCGGACGACCGCAGCGCCAGCTTCAGTACAAGTATACCTGATGATGCTGCAGGGCGACCCTGGTCCGCGTCCAGCCTTCCTGCTGCGTCTCCCATTCTGACACCTTCACCCACGCGGACGACCGCAGCGCCAGCTTCAGTACAAGTATACCTGATGATGCTGCAGGGCGACTCTGGTCCGCGTCCAGCCTTCCTGCTGCGTCTCCCATTCTGACACCTTCACCCACGCCGAGGACCGCAGCGCCAGCTTCAGTACAAGTATACCTGATGATGCTGCAGCGCGACCCTGGTCCGCGTCCAGCCTTCCTGCTGCGTCTCCCATTCTGACACCTTCACCCACGCCGAGGACCGCAGCGCCAGCTTCAGTACAAGTATACCTGATGATGCTGCAGGGCGACCCTGGTCCGCGTCCAGGTTCCCTGCTGCGTCTCCCATTCTGACACCTTCACCCACGCGGACGACCGCAGCGCCAGCTTCAGTACAAGTATACCTGATGATGCTGCAGGGCGACCCTGGTCCGCGTCCAGCCTTCCTGCTGCGTCTCCCATTCTGACACCTTCACCCACGCGGACGACCGCAGCGCCAGCTTCAGTACAAGTATACCTGATGATGCTGCAGGGCGACCCTGGTCCGCGTCCAGCCTTCCTGCTGCGTCTCCCATTCTGACACCTTCACCCACGCGGAGGACCGCAGAGCCAGCTTCAGTACAAGTATACCTGATGATGCTGCAGGGCGACCCTGGTCCGCGTCCAGCCTTCCTGCTGCGTCTCCCATTCTGACACCTTCACCCACGCGGAGGACCGCAGCGCCAGCTTCAGTACAAGTATACCTGATGATGCTGCAGGGCGACCCTGGTCCGCGTCCAGGTTTCCTGCTGCGTCTCCCATTCTGACACCTTCACCCACGCGGAGGACCGCAGCGCCAGCTTCAGTACAAGTATACCTGATGATGCTGCAGGGCGACCCTGGTCCGCGTCCAGCCCTCCTGCTGCGTCTCCCATTCTGACACCTTCACCCACGCCGAGGACCGCAACGCCAGCTTCAGTACAAGTATACCTGATGATGCTGCAGGGCGACCCTGGTCCGCGTCCAGCCTTCCTGCTGCGTCTCCCATTCTGACACCTTCACCCACGCCGAGGACCGCAGAGCCAGCTTCAGTACAAGTATACCTGATGATGCTGCAGGGCGACCCTGGTCCGCGTCCAGCCTTCCTGCTGCGTCTCCCATTCTGACACCTTCACCCACGCGGAGGACCGCAGCGCCAGCTTCAGCATGGATATCCTGCAAGTGAACAATTCCATGTACACTCGCCTGTATAGGTATGGTCGAGGAAATTGAATGTTTAGCAGTTTATGGCTCACTTTACGTTGGACGTGCTTAGTGCATACAACACAACCAATTTAACTTCAACCGCAAAGTGCTAAACATTCAATTTCCTTGACTGTACATGGGAGCGAACAAGGTGGCCATATCGGAACACGACTTTATTGCTAATGCCACGTGTTTATTATCGATTCGATGATTATATGGGATTCGAACGTACTGATGACACAACAGTGCATATAGTCAATCGAGGATATATTCTTAGTTTAAGTGCAGAGACTTACAGACGATAGATTAATTAATCACTGACATACACTCGCCGTGTGGTGACGGCAGTAAGAATACATTTGTCACCACCCCAACTCCTCCTGCGGGTGTCGTAAGAGTCGACTAAGGGATTGAAGTGTCACTGACCATTCTACAAGATGATGATGGGCAGCAGCGTCATCATAGTGGACACATTACTGCGATCGCCAATCCGCTTGCCCAGCGTGGCGATTATGGGCATTTACCTCCTAATGAGTTTATACGCAAAGTTAATAGGAAAGGGCTATGTCCAGCAGTGGACTAATATAGGCTGATGATGAAACAACAAACTTGTATCAAGGATGATATTTTTTTTAAAGTAGTTTAAATCTGTTGTTAAATTAACCTTTAGATTTACTAATACTAATTTACTAATTAGGTACTAAAACTTATGTTTGCTTCACAATATTTGGTGTTTAACTTTAGTTAATTGTTGCACAACTGTACACATAGATTAAACTGTTATTTACCATATGAAATTGTGTAAACGATTGTTGATGAACCTATAATAAAAAAAAAAAAATAATTTTGTTCGATACATTTACGGCCTTCATAGCGCAGGATACAATTGCCGTTAACTGTACTGTATAGTGTACAACATTAATATTCGGGCAAACAAGGTCATAAACTTTCTACCATTGCTCACTCAATGATGACACTATCGGTTTGTGATCAGACTGTTTTCGTTATACATCATAGAAGGCGCTATCAGAGGTTACATATCATATTACCAAGAACCCCCTGAGACCTGATAGCCGAGTGGTATCAGCCATGAAAGCTAAGAACGTCGGTTCAAATCCCACCTTGAATATTGGTGAACATGGTCTTTTTCTTTGTTATATCTTAATTTAGAATATATCATTTATTTGTGAATACGATGAAAGTTTAAATTTTAAATCAATATAAATAATAAAATTTAAGAACCAGATAAGTGGCGTGATATTTAACTCGCTTATCACACACCTTGACCCGCACAACTAGGAATCATATCTGGTGACATAAAGAATAGCGAGATCAGCTGATGTAGCTATGTCATCATTAAAAAAGTCACTTATAACTATCGTACCATACAGCCAAGGAAATATGTAGATAACATACCATTCCATACCTTATCACAGCCACAATCAATATGAAACTGTGCATTAAGCATGACAGCCATATGACGTACGTTTTTTATAGATAGCATCCAGCAGAAATAAGATTATTTTGGTATTACTTAAATATTTTATTTAACTTTTGAGGAAAAGGAATTTACATTGAAATTTGATAATGCTTAATTTTTTATCTGCTAGAAATATTGCAAGAGGACTAAAGTATTTTTTATTAAGAAGGATTTTCAAATTGTTAATTATACTGCAATCAGTTTTACAAGTTTGGTGACATTAACATTAACTTGATATGTAAACCAGTTTGTCACACTACGCTGATAGTGATAATGGAGTGTGATGGACTACCTTACGCATTGAATAAACACTAATGTAAATCTGCAGACCATGAACCCTGTAAAGTGTTCGAAATGACGGAAGGAAGTTAAAATTAGTTAATATATGCGAGTTTATCCATTTTCATAGTTTTATATCACTAATGTAAATGTTACTTGTCATCTCATGCTATGGTTACTACCTTTTACTTAATATATGTCATCAAAAGAGGAGGCAACTAATTTAAACTTGTATAGAATTTGAAAGTTTTATATGTAAATAAGGGAGCTGACGAAGAATAAATTGACATATTTTTTGTTCCTTGGCCATGGTTGTTTTCTATGAATGTATTAATATTTATGTGTTACGGTATGTTATGTCCCTATTTTATCATTGTTTAGTATTCACAAAATAGGGCTAGATTGAGCTAATCATGAGAACAAGTTAATAATTTGTGAAAGATTGTCCAATTATTTTTTTCTGGTAATCATCAATACAAGGAATAAAATGAATCAAAACCTACATCAAAGAAATGCTTGTCAATGATAATTACGTAAAATACCCTCATAAAAAAGTACAGTAGATAAAGCGGTGTTGTTTTAGCATGCACTATCAAATCAATATTCTAAACTATGCAAATTAGTGATGGGAACTTGGCAAGTTAATCAATACAGCCAACTCACAATTTTAAATAACAGAACCATGTCTGCGCTTACGACTTCTACTTAATGTAATATAGGTATTCAACAACTATGGTTTTATGGACTATGTGATCAAACTCAAACTGTTTTATTTGTAAATATAGGTAGTACATAAAAGTGTGATGGTTTTAGATAAAATGTGTTATAATAGTAAAAATTAAGCATTTTTCTGACAGTTGTTCCTCTTTACACATTCAATACCAAATTTGTTAGAATACATGCAGTTTGTCTTAAGACTTGCATCTTCTTTGTAAATATTCCCACTGCCATTCTGAACTACAACAAAGTCCTTACCTGTGGTGTGCAGCCACCAAATCCTTCTTGCCGTATTTGTCATGGACAGGAGACACGATGCCCCCGATCACAGTGCCCAGACCGAGCGTGTGAATGTAATCTCTAGCAATTTCTGAAACATCACAACACCATAAAAACTACCGAAAAATAGACGTTCATACGTCACACATAAAGGTATGACCACAGAATTATCATAAACATGATATGAAAATCACGCTAAAACACCTAAGTCATGTTTTCTTATAAGAAATAGGAAAAATTCCAACGCAATAACAACTTACCGAACATTCGTAAATGCATATAAGTTGGTGGGCTGTAGCTGCCACATGCCATTAAAACTATCTTCCCTTGGGACATTTTGGTTAAAATTTAAAGCCACAATTCAGTAATACTGTAATTATCTTGATTGTATCATCACTCTGGAATCACAACAAAAATGATCAATCGATTGATTTTTGTAGCAAATGCGAATAAATAAAGAAGTAACTAGTGCAGTTTGCGCTTGTATGTAAATACATCAGATATGATGTCATTTTAATTTAGTAGGGTGCTCTGAACTGTCAAACTTATTTTTATAGAAGATGTGACAGAACCAGTTAAGTAAACTAAACAGCCACAATACTGTTATTTTAATAATTGTTAAGAGAAAAATATGTAATGAACAATGAAATTGATGGTAAAATGTAACCAAAATCTTAGTTACTGATTGTTTGCTATGTGTTTAGACTAAAAATTGATCTTTAAACTGATTCGTAATCCGTGTTTCATGTTTTCTAAATGTTTTGACATTTCGACCCACTGTTGTCAAAAATAGCGTAGACCGGAACATTGAGTATAACCCAACAAAATTAGCTACTTCACACATTCAGCTAAATTGCTGGGTTACAGAGAATACTTAATTTTTATTCATAACATTTTGTCTGCTGTCTCGTGGAAATGTTTTTCTTATGAAAGACGAATTTTCCTTGCATATATCATTGTTTTATCACATGCGCTGCTATAACAGTTTACTTTACAGCCAGAGAGAGATAAGCGGAGAGTGCATTCATTTCTAAGTAACCTTTCTCTCATAAATAGTACGGTGGAGGTTATTTCTCGTAGTTTTCAAAAATAAATATGAGATTAACACTACGCTTACTTTCTTCCGTTGTTCAAAGAAGACCTTTTTACGTTTCTACGCCAATTTTCTATGTTAATGCTGGTAAGTAATTTCGTTTATGTTATTATACTGTTTTTCATACATTCTAATTAGTATTATTTTGACCTACTGAGGTTCCTATTTTGAGTTCAGGCATTTCAGCTTGGCAAACAGTAATAAGTTATTTATATTAATAAGTTGATCACGATACAAATATAATTGAATGAATTTTACTTTATAGGTAGTATTCCAATTATTGTACAGAAATAATTATTCACATTGAACAAGGCATACTCTTTCATCTCACCCTGTGGATAGTATTTGGAACTACAACTACCCTCCGATCCTTCAAACATTTCTATAAATTTGTTTTGGATTGAGGCATCAATTTAACTGTGAGAAAGTCATCAAGATCAATAAGTTGTTTTAATAGTTTGGAACTTTATACATTTTTGGACTTAGATATGGTGTAAACATAGGTAGTTCACTACCTATGTTTAGTGTAAATATGTTTCGTAATTCTAATATGTTTGTCTGTAGCTCCTCACCTGGGCCACCTGTACACTGCTGTGGTCGCCGATGCCATCCAGCGCTTCGAGAAACTCATAGACCCTGACTGCAATGTCATATTCAGCACAGGTTACATGCTATTCATATTAGAAATGGTCCATTTTTAATATTTTAACCAGTGGTTTATCCCACAAAACATTACAACTGACCAATGCTTCAAAATTGAGTAATTTCTTGTAGAAAAAATTCTTAATATTGTAGAAAAGATTTGTAAAATTTTGTGGGATAGGCCACAAACATACAGGATATTCCATATTCTGCAATGCTTCAGAAAATGCTGAGAAAGTGATATTTCATCACTGTTTGACAGTCTCAAATTGGTTATTGCTCGGCCCACTTAAATAAAGAATTGTTTGATTTTTAGTAAACAACATTATTGTTATTGTGGAATATAGAATATATGTTTAATTAGGTATTTAATAAATGAATAGTTTTACTTTATTTCACAATGAGCTGCGTAGCTATGAGACAGGGTTACCAACTAAAAAAAATAAATAAAAAAATAATAATAATATAGTAGATAAATGAATTAAAAATATTTATGATATAATAGCCATAGTATACTTGCAAGGAGACATTGGCAATTGTAAGTTTCGCACTGGATGATAAACAATAAAAGATTTTGATTTGATAGTAGGTATAGGCATTTTACATTACATTATAAATCAAATCGTGAAGCTGGTGGCCAAGCATGCAAACAATGTTTTTTCATTTTTGTGTACAGTCAAGGGCATTAATATATATACACTTCTCCATACTGATCCCTTACAAATTTGTCTACGTATTAATGCACTCGACTGTACCATTAACATAAGTTGGAGAGGGAACAGAAATAGTTTTTACTTTGTAGCCTTCTGTTGACTAATAAAATAACATAGTTGTGAATTTTGAATGGAAGTTCAGATTATTCTTATTTTATAGCCTTGTTGTATAGTTCCTTCAATTTAGAAAAGCCATTTTGTATCTGCTCATCTCTTATCTGTCAGCAGGTCATAAAAATTGATGAGTTGACTCTGTGTTATAGTCTTATAATTTGTCAAGGCTATCTGTTAAACTTTACTGTATTTATTTTTGTTTTTGAATAGTTTAACTTTTCCTACTTATGCTAATATCTGTAAGAATACGCATTGGATTTTAATACGATTTTTGATTATTTTTGGTTTTTGATACAGATTCAAGAGGAAAGCTGTAGAGCCGCCGGCTCAAGTAATTGATAAAATGCTAAAGCAGTATGTTAAGCTAATCTAATGCATACAAACCACATATTGCACTTAGGAAATTGAACTCTATTAATACGCTTTAAAGTTCTTATTTATTTTTAGTCTATTTGAGAGTTTTGTAGATCGAATGAAGTTAGTAAACATCACCATTTAAAAGTCAAAATATTTATAGATGTAGAGCTAATATGACTAGACAGACAATAGACAGGAAATGAAATACTTCCTTCATATAGCTTCAATCAATCAATCAATAATAAACCTTCTATTCGGAACTTGTTATATTATAGGTATGACAGAATGTCTTTCTAGGCCTCCTTGAGCCTTTTCCATATCTTTTCAGGATATCTTTCCATTTTGCCCGCCAAAATTG
>JALPQI010014368.1:0-26443 GCA_025490895.1 Thaumatotibia leucotreta | reverse complement strand
GATTTAACCCGTCAACCGCTGGAAATAAACCATGCAATTAACGATACAGGAACCGTACATTCCGCTATACAACGCAACCTTCCATTTCCCGTTTGCCAAATGTTTCGACAGTTCCGTGCTTCCTATTTTTTTTATAATGTATTCTACTGTATATATTGGATGTGAGGAAATAGTACCTTTGTAATGTTGATGACTTGGACATATCCCTAGTATAATAATACATTACGATACAAGTGCGTAAAAAAATAAGTTCGTTACTTTTTTCCTTTTCGCACGTATATCGTAATTCGTATTACTTTTTTCAATACAGATGCCCAAAGTTTCGACCTGACAAAAAAAGAACCCCTTTTCGCACTAGCGCGTAAAAAAAACACCATCTGTACAGAAAAAATACGAGCTCGTGGTGACAGCTAGTGACATTTGACACCACAACTGTCATCGGTCGCGGTTTAGTCGAGTTTATACATATATAAACATATTCACCTTAATCGATTGTATATTTATATATTTAGTTCATAAATAAATATTAAATCGACACGAGTTACGAATATCGTTTTTGCACGTGTCTCGTACGATGTTTTTTAGTACAGATGGCCCTCCGAAGTTTTGGACCTGACGTAAAATTACCTACTTCTCGCAGTAGAGCCTAAAAAAGGCACCATCTGTACTAAAAAACGTCGTACGAGACACGTGCAAATAGAAAATTCGTAACTCGTGTCGATTTAAAACATCGCCACTCGTTTCGAATTAAATTATTAGCGATATCCACCATCCGTTCATGTAAAGCCCGTATTAGACAGCAGGCGACAAGCTTCCCGGCCAATGTGCCACCAGCCGTGTAATAGGCGGTTATAGTCTGTCAAAACAACTGTGGCAGTAAAGTAACAGTAGGAACCAATCGCTATATCGATCTCTTTTTTGAGTCCATAACATTTAGGTAAGAAAGAGACTATAATTCTCTTTGTGCCTCAAGTGGGTAAAACCCTAGACAAACGATATATACTTATCATTATCAAATAGCAATATAAATGAAACGAAATCATCAACAATTTGGGCGTCTAACTAACTTATTAGTATTACACGGCTGGCATCAGTGACAACTATAAAGCTGACATTGGCTGCCGTCAAATGCGGGCTTAAACCACGACTCTTTTTTTTCCGGCCAGTGATTCGTGCCGGTGCAACGTTTTTGCTCGTTTGGAGGACCAACGCTCACCTCAACAGCCACTTGCTAATGATCATTCCGATCAATCTGACTGAGGGGATTATGCTATCTTCGTTGTACTTGTTAGCGTTAGTTCAGGGTGAAAGAGAAAGCGTCATGCCATCAGTCGAGACTTTGCGGCAAGTTAAGTAATGATAATTAGTGCCGAATATAACCAAACGTGAAGTTACCCCAACAGTTTTTGAATAACTACGGAATCGATCCACTACAATTCCCAAAATGTTCCAAAATATTTGAATAAAGGTGCATTCAGATCAAACGAGCATTCGCTATTCTAACCCCCTTACTCTACGGAAAACGATCGTTACACAAAACATGATTCGTTGATTTCGTAGAGTGGGGGATAGAATAGCGAGTGCTCGTTTGGTCTGAATGCACCTTAAAACGTTCTTTTTAATGTTACCAAAATTCTATAGTTTTTAGTATAAATAAAGGAACGGTTCACACAAACATTTTGGGCCATTTTGGGAATTATAGTGGATCGATCTTGCTCAGCATCATTCACTCTACCAGCTTACAATTTTTATGACTATCGAAGACGTGATCCAAATTTACAGTTAAATACGAAATAAGGTGTACACAAAAATGTTCAAAAATATGTCCCAGTGCACTCTAATTCTGTGTAATAAGAACGTCGTAACATATTTATGAGCGGATTCTTTCGATACATATTTTTGCACTTGACTGTACCAATTTTTTAAGAAATGCTTCTCTACTCTGAGTATGGATCTACATTGTCTTGGCCGGATTTTTTACAGATATTTTCCATCTAATAGTGAAGATTGAAGAAATAAGAGTCAGAAAAATACGCGAAAATACATCCCGGTCTAAACTTCCGGGTAAAGCCCTACGGATAAAAATACATTCAAGAGCAATAAAAATAACTCAAGATTCAATACGTATGAACTGTGTCGAGTGAAGATTTCATCGGCTCTTCCCTTACCAGCGGTTCTAGCCCTAGCACATCATGTTCGACAGTAACTTGCGGCGTTCTATCGGTTATCAATTATATTGTGTAGTGTAGTGTGTATTATTCTTGTGTGTACTGTGTAACAACGAATTTCGACGAATCAAGTTTTGTGTAACGAACGAATTTCGTAGAGTGGGGGATAGAATGAGCGAATGCTCGTTTAGTCGAAATGCATCTTAAAGATACCTACACTGAAAAATAAGGATTCGTGAAATGTAACCAACCATATTACCGTTTATATAGTATAAATTAAAAAAGTGATAGTGCTATGGCACTATCACTTTTGTAGGTAGGTAGGTAGGTAGGTAGTGGACAGATTACTGCGATCGCCAACCCGGGCATTACCTCCTAATGCGTCCAAGTCCATACGTATTAGTAATAGAACTAACAGGAGAGGCCTACGTTCAGTAGTGGACTGAAATAGGCTGACGATGTGATACTACACTAGCTCGTAGTAAGGGAGAGTAGACATCGCTGCCTAAACATTACAAGGTTCTATGTAGCACTTTTATCAACTTGTAATTTGAACATTGTCACACTAACACTTAGTTTGATTCAATTACCATGACATTATAACTTAGAACCGCGTCATATTGGGGTAGCGATATATAACGGGGTTTCAATCGCCGAAATACGAGTAAGCTGACATTATGCGTAGGTGTCTTTGTTCCGACTCATAGTGCAATCGGTATTCGTCACTCATTGTTTTAGTCTTATTTATACTAAACACTTATTCTGATGCCAAGATTGCCAAGTTATGGACGATGTTATGAAGCTGTATTGTACTATTAGTAGGGAAATAATGTTTTCAATCACCTATTCAAATAAGGGCCTTTTCTTCCCTGCTAGGGCAAAGTGGCACTTTTCTGTTAAGTACTTTCTATTGCCATACTAAAAACTTACAATGAAATGTGAATTTTATCAGTACATTTATTATTGCTCATGGCAGTATCTTCTATATGTATCTATCTATTATATATGTATCGTTCAATTATTGATTAAGATGTGTTCAGAATCGTTTATTTGCATAATATTAATTATATGTTATGTCTTTTGTTTTTCTCATAGCACAGGTGGTGTGAAAAGCAAGTATGTGTCACACAGTATCAAAAATATTTTCGTCGTGGGCGTTAAAGCTCGAATCCCTCATTACGCTCAGGATTCCACTTTAGAATCCCAAACGTAAATTATGAAAAATTAGATTAGGTGCATTGAATACGTCTCAGTCCAAACACAGAAATACACATACATATCATCAGCCTATGTATCCACTGCTGTACGTACTCCTCTCTTATTAACTATGCATATGAACGCATTAGGAGGTAAATGCCCAAAATCGCCACTTTGTGCGAGCGGGTTGGTGATCGCAGTGTTCTATCGTGGTCTTTTGTCTCTGTCCGCCACCTTCAGGTAAGTGACATCATTGCATCGAAGGCGTGACGTCATGCACTTAACATGCTATTGATCGTAGGTCGGATTACATCAACTGAAGACGCTCAACAACAACTACGAGAACTAAAAGGGTTGAGATACGAGTTGGAAAGTTAGATCACACTTTTTACTAAAATCGACAGTGTCGCCAGCCAAACCAATTCCCAATCATCATCATCATCAGCCTATGATAGTCCATTGCTGGACGTAGGCCTCTTCTATTAACTATGCGTATAGACGCATTAGGAGGTAAATGCCCATAATCGCCAAGCTACGCAAGCGGATCGGCGATCGCAGTAATGTGTCCACTATGATGACGCTGCTGCCCATCATCAATCTTTTATCAAATAATGGTCAGTGACACTTCAATACCTTAGTCGACTTTTACGACACCCGCAGGAGTTGGGGTGGTGACAAATGTATTCTTACTTACGCCGTCACACACAGCCACAATTCCCAAGATTATGTATTTTTAAAGGACTTCAAAAAAGAGGCGGTTCTAAATTCCACTGAATGTTCATACATACAAATGTTACATATTTCCGAGAAACGTGAACCGATTTCAACTTTTTATCTTTAAATGTATGTTTAAGTCAAGGTTTAAGGTATTAAGTTGGTAATAAATTAATTATACTTACCAAGATTGTGTTCTTAAAATGCGTGAATATGGAATTTTGCAAGTTTTTAGGTTTGTTTACTGTTTTAGATTCTATTGAAGTATGGTAATAGCTTTTTACGCTACGCAGTCAGCAAGATGTAATAGTGCCTTAACATTGTAACCTTGAACGTCGAATATAAAACGCTTCCAGAACATTATTTGGCAAAATCGCCAAACGAGCCACTTAGTCAAAATGGATGTAATTTCGCGGAACGTTTTTTTGTCTGACTTGGAATCACAAGGTCGCGCAATGCTTAGTAATGCAATGAGAATAAAAAAAGTACGATAGATACGAAAAGAGCGGAGGCAGTCGCCACCTGATCACCAGATACATAGGAGAACTGATGATTTCAAGATCTCAATAATATTGATTGTTGTTAACTTGTTATACAGGGTGTTACACGAGCCACTGAAAATCTTGAACGGGGTGATTTAGTAGGCTATACGTAGGATGCCCTGAAAATTTCGGGAATTTAATACTTAGGAACGTATATTTGACATGTGTTATACCTCTTTCTTACAAGCATAGTCTCATTATTCGAAAACACTGGCCACTTAGAAAAAAAAAACAATGTCCGATTTTCAATTGTTTTTAAAGTCGTTGAGTCGCTGGTGAAAATGGAGCTGTCCCGCGAAAGTTTTAGAGCAATGATTTATTATGACTTTAAAAGTGGATTAACACAACAACAATGTGGAGACCGATTAACTATTGCTTTTAGTAGTGAAGCACCTTCAAAGACGACCATATACAGGTGGTATTCAGAATTCCAACGTGGCCGTGTGTCTCTTGCGGATGACGTACGTGAGGGTCGACCGAAAACGGCCGTTACCGATCAAAACATCGATGTTGTTCGCCAACTGATAAAGGAAGATAGGCATGTTACATATCGGGAGATTCAGGAGACTTTAGGCATTGGAATGAGTCAGGTACAAGTTATTTTACAACAAGAGTTGGGCGTGCGGAAGTTATTTTCCCGGTGGATTCCTCACTTGTTATCTGACGACCAGAAAACGGTACGTGTCAATTGGTGCCGCAAAACTTTAAAAAGATTTAATGGAGGAAGCTCAAATGCCGTTTTTAGTATTGTGTCAGGTGACGAATCATGGATTTACGCATATGAGCCTGAATCGAAAAACCAATCTCGAGTTTGGGTTTACGAAGACGAACCGAAGCCGACAAAAGTTGTTCGTTCTCGCAGCACGATCAAAAAAATGGTAGCCACGTTTGTCTCCAAATCGGGTCACGTGGCGACTATCGCTCTTGAAGATCGAAGAACTGTCAATGCCGATTGGTATATAGGCGTTTGTTTACCGATTGTTTTTGCTGAACTGCGAAAAACTAACCCTAACCGCCGTATTATACAACACCATGATAATGCCAGCCCTCACACCGCTCAGAAAACAGACGACTATCTGAAGGGCGAAAACGTCGAATTACTGGACCATCCTCCGTACAGCCCCGACCTAAGTCCCAACGATTTTTTTACTTTCCCGAAAATAAAGAATCGGTTGCGTGGTCAGCGTTTTCAGACCGCGGAAGAAGCAGTCGACGCTTATAAAATGGCCATTTTGTCAACCCCCACTTCAGACTTCAATAACTGTTTTAAAAACTGGTTTCAGAGAATGAAAAAGTGTATTAAACACAAAGGAGAATACTTTGAAAAACAATAAAAGTACTTTTATTTCATTAAAATGCGTATTTTTTCCGATTCCCGAAACTTTCAGGGCAACCTACGTACTGAACAACTTTTACTATACACGAAATCTAAAAAAAAATTGTATGACATTTTGTATGAAAGAGCCGATTTTTTTTGCGATTTAAGGGTTAGCTCCATAGTAAAAGTTGTTCAGTATAACAAATCACCCCGTTTAAGGTTTTCAGTGGTTCGTGTAACACGTTGTAGCTGCCTGGGCTGTCTGGGCGTAGGCCTCTCCTATAACTATGCGTATGGACGCATTAGGAGGTAAATCAATGCCCATAATTGCCACGGTGGGCAAACGGATTAGCGATCGCAGTAATGTGTCCACTATGATGACGCTGCTGCCCATCATCAAATGCAATCTTCTATCAAAGAATGGTCAGTGACAATTCAACCCCTTAGTCGACTCTCACGACACCCGCGGGAAGAGTTGGGGTGGTGACAAATGTATTCTTACTGCCGTAATAGTGGCAACAGAACAACAGCATCTGTGAAAATTTCAATTGTAACTATCATGGTTCAAGAGATACAGCCTGGTGAGGTGGTGACAGACAGATAGTCCGACAACGGAGCCTTATACCCAGGTTGCTTAGCCAAGTTGCCAATCGCTGACGTTTTGTAGCGTATCGTAGTTTTCCCTCTCTGTCACTTTTTCATATTAGTGCGACAAAGACAGTTAGGTGCCTTTCGCTTACGATTGACGATTAAGCGATAGCGATTGGCAACTTGTCTAGGCACCCTAGTGTCCCTGGTATTTCTGGATGCTTAGCCAAGTTGCCAATCGCTAGCGCTTAGTAGCGTATCGTAGTTTTCCCTCTCTGTCACTCTTTTAAATTAGTGCGACAAAGACAGTTAGGTGCCTTTCGCTTACGATTGACGATTAAGCGTTAGCGATTGGCAACTTGTCTAGGCACCCTGGTATTTCTGACCACCCGTCGCCGACCGTCGACCGAGGCGTGTCTGACTACGTTCGAACGTTTTGTTCGGTAATGTTTGAGGGTGGTTTCTACTTTCTAGTAATTGGTCGTATTATCCTTTTTTAATTTTCCCTCATATCCGAAGCATCGCTTGGTTTGCAGCAATTCAATACCTCTTCCACGTTATTTTATCGTGACCACGCATTCCGCGCATTCGCTTCGCGACTGAATGGAACATTAAATAAAAGTATGAAATAAAACAAACAATGTGTAGCATGTACAATACGCCGTCTCCGATGTGTGACGTCATAATGAGTCATGGTTCGAATACAGAAATATAGCAAACTGTGTGATAACGTATCATATACGTTTATTTAGGATAGAAATATCATGCGCTATTCGTGGTGTATCCGTGGCGGGTGTCGTAAGAATCGACTAAGGGATTGAAGTGTCACTGACCATTATTTGATAAAAGATTGATGATGGGTAGCAGCGTCATCATTGTGGACACATTACTTCGATCACCAATCCGCTTGCCCTGCGTGGTGATTATAAGCATTTATCTCCTAAAGCCTCTCTACGCATAGTTAATAGGAGAGGCCTACGTCCAGCAGACTGACTATGATAGGCAGATGATGATTCGTGTGATATCTAGGAAATAGTGCATTAAGATACAAGTGACAAAAATTAAGTTCGATACGAGCGGCGTTAAATTAAAACACGATCAAAGGGAGTGTTTTAAATCGACACGAGTCACGATTTTCCTTTTTGCATGTTTCTCATACGACGTTTTCTAGACGTTTTACAGATGGCCCTCAAACGTTTCGACCTGACAAAAAATATCCACTATTCGCTCCAGCGCGTAAAAAAATCACGTAAACGTCAGGCACGTAAAAGGAAGGATTAGTAATTAAGATCCACCTATATTTTGGTACTCAACGGTCCAGAAATACCAATATGCATTAAAATGTACAAAACATAAATTTTTCTAATAATGTGGTTTTCCTTGGTGGGTCATCAACAAATGGTGTTAGAAGAATTTCACCCTATTTCTATAATTTTAGTATACAAGACATTAACAAATCCTACCAAATTTATTGCTCAGAAGGTTGCTCAAGACAGGAAAGCGTGGAAGGATCTTGTGGAGGCCCTATGCACCTCCGGGGTGCCCTAGGACTTACAACAACAACAACTACAACCAAATTTATTATTGATAAGAAAAAAGCATAGTAAATAAAAAAGCTACATGCATTTAACATCAAATAAGGCTACATTAGACTAACAAATAGATATGTGAAATCATACAAAATCTAGCACTATCATATCAAGCCCGATGTAACACATTCCACCAACAGGTCTTTGAAATGCTGATATAAACATTAAGCAACAAATCACATAAATATATACCTTATGCTCCAATAACAGAGACTGTTATGTTATGCACTATGTTGCATCAAAAATGCTAAGTTGCAGAGCATTGAACTAATGATATTGCAATGTCAGTAATTTTGTTGCATTTGATAAATACTGTTGCTAAAATTGTTGATACTGATGATATGCAATGCTTAAAATCTATAGCAACAGTGTATACTTATTATTATTGATGGTGTAGGCTATAAAGTTGCCGCATCAACAAGTTATGAATGTTATGATCTATTATGGCAATGAGGCCTGCTACCGCTAACACCAAAATTTTGGGGATTTCTCTCTGTCAATCTAATGACACCTTTGTTGGAATGACAGAGACAAATCCCCAAATTTTACGAACTTTGGTGTTCGCAGTAGCTGGCCAGAAGCTACTGAACAATGGTATAGGTACAATGTGCTAAACTTTTTTATTATAATGGGCATCATTATTAACAATAATATAGGACTGCAAAATTTATGAGCCTAGTCCTAGTCCATGGGAAGCTCAATCAAGGCTTGCAGTCTCTACAAAGTAACAATATTATATGGAAATACATATTTTATGATATTGACTATATAAAAAACATTTGTAATAACCTCTAGCCACCCAGAGACCTATAAAAAGGTATCCTGAAACAAAATAAATTCTATTCTATTTCCTAAAATATGAATCCAAAATTCATTGGCAAATATTACTGTCTGGGCGGCAGGAGGATAAACAAAGTGCCCTAAACAGGATTTGAACCAGGGATGTCTAGCTTCATAGGCAATGTCAGGCTACATTGGTTTAGGGTGTGTGTTTAGTCTGTTCAGCAGTTTGCTTGCACCCAATATGTTGTTGCCAATAAAATGCTCAAGTAATACTTTAATATTAGTAGAAAACTTTACATTTTCTAAAATATAGGAATAGAGTAAGTTTTCCATCCGTAACTGATGGTCTTTTATATTATGGTTATAAACAAACCTCAACAATTTAGCAGCAAAATTTATTGAAGTGATAAAGAAAAATTGTGTTTAACAGGCCCACAATTCAGCAATTAATATAGATGGCAAATGAAGTACAATCATACAAAAAGAGATGTTTTATACCATATTCTACCATGTCATAGGGGCTATACTTAGATTCCATAGCTTTGTAAAAAGATTATTAGTGTTTCTAGTTAGTTTTAATGGAGGTATTTTTCTGTATTTTGTTGGTTGGTTGGCTGGTAATTTAAGGGGTTTGAAGAATACTTAGTAATAATATTTTAACACATCAAAAGATAGGATGGAAATTGATAAGGACATAGGATGTTGTTGATACTTTATTAAACAATTATCAAACACCAAACATCAAAAGAGTGACATCACATTTGTTATTGTAACCAAATAATAATAAATACCTATCATATTGGTATTCTACCTGCTTACGTTTTGACATTGTGTAAGATGAGCTACAGACAAAATCTAGTTCACATTTTACAAGTTTATTTTGTTAATTTATAGACGTAATGCCGTCCGATTTCTCAAACATTTCATAACTCTAGAACAAGTATTGCAATAGCAAAAGAACTATCGATCTAATAAGTGCCTGGAAAGAAACAGTGCCCCTTTTTACGACAGCTAAAAACGTTTTTAGAGCAAGAAGCAATTAAAACATTTATAACCTAAGTTAACAACTGACTTTTTAAGCGTTTTGCTCAGGTTAACTTCGCTTAACAAAACTAGTTGCAACGTAAAGTTGCATGGTAACGGAGTAGGTAAACAACTCTTCAGTTACCTGTTTTATCGAAAGAACCAGTTGGCAATGGCATTTACTGCCAAAATTCGCAATATGCGCTCAGCACGGACACAAAAATCAACGTATAAGAGCATGCACAACATAATCTAATAGGTAAGACAGGTATGCAAACTTACCACTAACAAATTTAAAGTTTCACAAGGTCCAAACACTAAAATAAAGTTGCTACACCGTTCGCACACTGAAATTCACACCACACAGTTAGTTTGGAAGTAGAGGAACTGTACAAATTAAAGCGCGGAAGCCCTCGCGATAAGGTACGGAGCGAGACTGCAAGCATCACACCTGACCATCGGCCATTACTTTGCGAATGCGAGCGCAGAGGAGCGCTTGCGATCGACGTACGAACACGACGTTGCGACGACGAACTTCCGCCGTCATATTTTTCTACTATACATAGTTTAATTGCAAGCACCAAAAATATTTTTCTACTAATTCTCGAGATCAAAACAGAAAACTTATTCCTGCTGCACAGACAAATCATACAATAGAAATTGCCAGTGGATTTTGAATTTTTAAGTGTAGGAGACAGAAAACAAAAAGAGTGCTTTTGTTCGGGAAGACCTTGTATAATAGGCTTGTTGTTGGCTAGAGGATAGAACAAACCAAATTAAACAAACCTATTTACTTATAGGTAGCGCTCCTTCAAATTTCTTATAATCAGTAGGACTACCGTGAGCCACGATCGACGTGTTGACGCTCTCTCGCACATGGAAATTTCTACAAAAGTGTGACAGGGAGATATTAACCTAACCACTACAATAGGCTAGGCACAATAAAATTTGGAAAAAGAAGAGGTTTATAGATATTTTAGTTAGGTACGGTACCTTGCCTACATGTTTTAAAGTTTCTGGAACAGATACAATTTTACTTTGTTTTTATATGAACGATTAACGTTTTGTACCTGGGTCGCGTTTTATAAAGTTACAATTTACAATTTCGCTGTTTGCCTCTCTAACGCACGCACATATTGGCTAGAAAGAGAGGCAAACAGCGAAATTGTAAATTGTAACTTTATAAAACGCGACCCAGTTCTATGCATGGATTAAAATATCTACTACCTACCTAGCACTTTTTTTCTATAATAATAAAGTAAGCAATTGATTAATCAAATTGACTAAATTGAATTTTCAACTATTGCAATAATGAGTATTCATTTTAAGATATTATTATTTTTTTTTTTAATAGCCTATTTCAGTGTCCCACTGCTGGGCAAAGGCCTCCCCTTTTTCTCGAAATTCGACCCTGTCGAGTGCACAATCCCTCCACTCCCCGTTAAATTTGTCCAGGTCATCCCGCCATCTCCTTTTTGGTCTGCCTCTGCTTCGACCATGTTGTAGGGACCATTCGGTAGCTATTTTCGCCCAACGCTCGGGATGCATTCGGCAGACATGCCCTGCCCAGTCCCACTTCAGTTTAGCGGCTTTCCTACCTACATCCTCAATACGGGTTTTGGAGCGCAGTTCGGTGTTTCTGATGCGATCAGTCCTGCGAACACCCAGTATGCTGCGCTCCATCGCCCGTTGGCAAACTTTGAGGCTGGTTTTTTGTGCTTCAGTAAGGGACCAAGTTTGGGCGCCATAGGTTAGGACAGGCAAGATACACATGTCTACGAGTTTGCGCTTTAGTGAAAGCGGAAGGTTGCCCTTCATTAGCGCCTTCATGGACCAGAAGCTCTTCCAGGAGTTGTTGATACGACGATCGATTTCTCTGAACTGCCTGTTATCGAAGGCTACTATCTGGCCCAAGTAGATGTACTCGTCGACATATTGTATATCCTGCCCGTCTACCGTTACCCTATGTTTCACGCTATTGGTCATGAGCTGAGTCTTGGCCCTGTTCATAGTTAAACCTACCTCAAAGCTTGCCGTGCTAAGGTCTTGAAGCATTCTCTGTAGTTGGGATGCAGTGTGAGAGAATAGGACGATATCGTCGGCAAATCGGAGATTTGTCAACGTTTTGCCGCCAACATCTATTCCTACGGACTCCCAAGGTGCCGCCAGCTTCCGGAATATTTCCTCTAAGGTACTGGTAAAGAGCTTTGGGGACAGCGGGTCTCCCTGTTTGACCCCTTTCTCGATACGGAATTTGGGTCCCGGAGCGTGTAGTTTTATGCATGCTGTACTATTCTGGTATATGATGCCGACGAGTTCAACATAGGTTTTGTCGATATTTTGGTTGCGCATAGCGGAGAGTACAGCTGAGTGTTTGACGCTGTCAAACGCCTTGCTATAATCCACGAATGCCAGGTAAATTGGTATGTTGAACTCGTTGGATTTTTCTATGACTTGGTTGATGGTGTGAAGATGGTCTGTGGTTGAGAATCCCGGTCGAAATCCAGCTTGTTCTGGAGGTTGTTGTTTGACCAGCAGTGAGGTTATTCTGTTCTCGATAGTTTTAATGAAAAGTTTGTACAAGTGTGAGATTAAACTAATCGGCCTGTAGTTACTTATGTCTGATTTGTCGCCCTTTTTGTGGATTAATGTAATATTTGAATGACAGAAGTCTTGTGGAAATTTGCCTGTATAAAGGATGGAGTTAAATAAATTTGTGATATGGGGAAGTAATATTGGTTTGCCTATTTTGAGTGCTTCGGTAGTTACACCATCATCTCCCGGGCTCTTTTGGTATTTAAGGCTTTTTAGAGCCGCGTTGACTTCATACCCTGTTATGGGAGGGATGGTTTGTGGATCGGGACAAGTGTAGCAATCACTAATAGGTAACGGAAGCGACAGATCAGAGTATAGCGATGAATAAAATTTTGTGCATATTTCCGTGACTTTGTCTCTGCTGTTATGTAATTTTCCATTTTCGTCTCGTAAATTTGTAATCCAAGATTTTCCTTTAGTGGCGCCATGTTTCGCTACTCTGAGAGAAGAATGTGTTTTCAGGGCAATTTCGACTAACTTCGTGTTATAGTTTCGGATGTCTCGCCTGATACTTCTTTTGACGTGCTTATCTAATATTGCGTATTGTTCTCTATTATATATATTCTGTTGTCTGTTATTTATTAATTCTACTGTGGCTTTACTTAATTTGCTAGTGTTCTTTTTGTGCTGTTTAACTTTTTTACTGGCGATTTTGATGCTATTAGTTATGATATCGAATTGGGTCTGTACGTCTGTATCTGTGTCGAGCAAGGTGAATTGATTTTGTAGTTCTAGATTGAATTGGTCGTGATTTGCTATGAGTGTCTCCCTGTTTAAGCGTTTAATTTGTTTTGAAAATATTTGTTGTCGGTGGATTTTGATATCTAGTTTTAGTTTTGCTCGCAAAGGTCTGTGGTCAGAGCGAAATCTTATTTTATTTATTACTGAAACGTCTTTTACTATGTGGCTGTTAGAGGACAGGATGTAATCTATTTCATTTTTGACTGAACCAGTTGGCGAAACCCACGTCCAGCGACGAGAGGGTTTTTTCTTGAAGAAAGTATTACAAATCCTCATAGTCTGCCCGAAGGCGAATTGAATAAGGCGTCCTCCTCGCTCATTACGGAGACCTAGGCCATTCGGTCCGAGTATGTCGCCATTATCCAACCCACCTCGGATCCCTATTTTTGCATTAAAGTCTCCGAGTACCATGTTCCATGTTCCTCGGTTCTCTTCGCAAGCAGTGTTTAAGAGGTCGTAATAATCTTCAACTTCGTTGTCGCTATGTGTTGATGTTGGTGCGTAAGCCTGAATGATAGTGAGATTGTGATTTGGAGTAATTTTGAACTTGAGTACAGCAATTCTCTCAGAGTATCCTCGAAATTCGATAATGTTATCCTTCCACTTCTTTTTTACGAGAAAACCTACCCCGTACAGCCCGCCTGCTATTCCGAAGTGGTAGAATACATTATCGTCTCTCTCAACGGTTTGTTCTCCTTCTCTTCTTACTTCCGATAAACCTACAACGTCCCATTTGATGTCTTTGAGAGCGTGCTCCAGCTCTACGAGACGCTCTTCTCTCATCAACGTGCGGACGTTGTAAGTTAGAACGTGGAGCAAATCGGTGTCAATTTTACTTGCCTGGGTCATTTTCATTTGATCGGGTATCGCCGCCCGGGGATTCTTAGCACCCCTTGTGCCGGGCACTCGGGGCCGTAACGGGGAATTGTGCATTTCATTAGAGGGGGGTTGGACCTTGAGCCCACCACGCTGGTCCAGTGCGGGTTGGTGGGTCGCCAGAGCCTCGTTCGTTGTTTAGCAGGGTATACCGCGAGCAGGAGAGGTTGAGCCCGAGAGGTGTTAGTTGGGCCCCCTTATACCCAAGATATTATAATAATTATATAAAAAAAAATACGAAAAAAAAAGATATCATAGGTTAAGAAATAGGTGTCTCTGTTTTGTAAGTTGAAAATAACATATATTGATTAATATTTACTAAATAAATTAGAGTTTTTATTTAATAATAATACGATATACTGTGTAAGTTTTAATATAATAATTCAAACAATCATCTCGTGCTTAAAAGCTGTTGAATTTTAAAATGTAGATCTTTAATTTGATACGCAAGTACGAACTGAGGGGACATGAAACATTTGAGACAATATTTAATGAATTTGTAATTTAATTGTTCGATATTGGTGTTTTTTCACAATTTGTGTATGTGATAAACCTACGAAACTAGTAGAAATTTCCTCATGAGGTAACATTTAATTTTTATTCAATATTTTTTAACTCTAGCAACTCCATTTTGCATAGGCGTTTTTCAAAAAAAGAGTGTGTACTTTTAAAACAAGTTTTAAATTATGTAATCAGCTGTACAGTGAAGTTATATTTCTGCTTATCTTCGCACAATTGAATTTAGTTTCGGTGTATTCAATAAGTTTGTGGCTTTTGAGTAATCTCTAATTATTTTTTGTAATTTTGACAATTACTTCTAACATTGAAACACGTAAATAGCTACAGGTTGTAAAACGTCTTCATTGCGGTTTGTTATGATAATTCCGTTCCGTCGCGGGGATCGACACTATTTAGATAATAATTTATTATTTTTTAATATTCAATCGACAATATGAACAATGGTTAAGTTCCGTGATGCAGCCGCCGCTTACAAATTCTTAAACGGAGTTATTTGTGTCTACAAGCCACCATGCGTGCCCGTGAAACAAGTCCAACACACCATTATAACAAATCTCTGTAGAGGTTAGAATTGATATATAATATTCAACACTAAAATCCAGAAATACACATGAATATTTTCATTAATTCACTGTACTGATGCAACATGCTTATGTTGAAAGATATTCATTTCACATAAGAAATTACATTTCACTTAAATTGAGATGATAGTAAGTACTTATTTCTTAAATTTGATACTAGTGAGCAATTGAACTGGCATTATCAAGTACTACTGGCTCAATAACACCACTATTATTGATATGTTAAACATTGTTAAGTTAGTAACTATTTGTTTATACACTAAATCTTATTTTAGATCATTGTAATTTGAATTCTCATTATAGCATAATACACATATTTCTCAATCTCTACCCTTTCTTGTGATTTAGAACATTACAAATATATTCCAAATAAATAGCCTTAAATATAATTTATAAATAATGCATATGCTTAGAAAATGTGGTTTGTAAGGGGCTGCCTTTCCACATGAGTACATGAATGATTTTTTATAATAATTTTCTACATGTGGCCTATTTCACCACAAAGTGGGACAATTGTAAAATATCACTGTTACTGACGTCACAGGCCTCCGTAGGCTACGGCTACTGCTTACTTTGTGACTGTCCATGTGCTTATTTGCCACCAACTTAAAATGATTACTAATAATGTTATTATATCGTTTATAAACTACTTTTTATTTTCCAAAACCCATGACAATTGTTGGAAGGTTTAGTACAATTTTCATTAAATCTTGACATGAGGTTCGGCTTATGTCGGAATTTCGCTACAATTGTCTTGGTTTTTGTGACAATTGTAAATTTGCTTCGCAAAAAGTATTTACTGCTGATTTATGAAGTTCCTGCACTACATTTTATGTTGGTGGCAAACAAACACACGGCTCTTCCGATGGTAAGCGGTAACTATAGCCTATAGACGCCCCCAATTGGAGAAACAGTAAATTTACAATTGTAGCACTTGTCAATGTGGTGAAATTGGGGCTGGTTTAGTTGGTAGTGTCTACATAATAATCATCATCATCATCATCATCATCTCAGCCATAAGACATCCACTGCTGAACATATAATAGTATTATATTTTATCTGTCACTCAATTCATTGTAAAATATTACCTCTATATATTCCAGATTTAAATGCTCTTCCGGCCCGTCCAATCGAGCAAAGAGTAGAGATAGTGGGGGCCACGAATGAGCCCATGCTGGTGAAACTTGTTCCCAACTATGCTGATGACCCGTTGGCCTGCGGGCCGAGATACGTCAATGAGGACTTTAGGTGCAGCTGGGCGACTCATTTAGGACTGTTCAGTAGTGGAGTTCTGTGTAAGTTATTTTACCTTTTGTTTATTACTGCCATTTTAGCACATTCAGTGCAGAACGGGTCTTATATAGTATGGTTAATTATAGTTATTAACTTAATTGAAGCAAGGAAAGTGTTAAAACTGTACTTTTTGTCTTTTATTAAATTCAGTACAGCTGAATATTTAAGAAAATGTATGAAGTAGCTTATACTTGTATGTAGTAAAATATTGTAACTATGAAACAAAGGCGCTCAGCACTATGAAAATTAGTTTGAGTGGACCTGATGGCGTCTCTTTCGCACACTCTCAATATCTCATACGTAGCGCGAGTTTAGACACCGAAACAACTGTTTCGGTAAAACATGTTTTAGCAAATAGTTTTCTATGCCATTCACATAAAACACGATTTGTCAAAACCAACTTCAAGGAAATTGTTGGTTCTGCCTCTAACCCGACGAATTAGTATACTTCAGAGTAACCACATGAAATATATTAATGTTTTGATATTTATCATAAATAGTAATTGTCTAATAAGAACTTAATATGAAGTAACAGTGGGTGAGTTGCATTCTGTTTTATTCTATTACCATCTTTGTGTACAGTCTGTCTCAATTAGATTCAATGCAAAGAATACTAAAGTTGATTGAAATACCAATACAAATCCGGACCTATCCATGGAAAGTTGAAGGAAAAGGACTTACATCTGGGTGCAGCGTGGTCAATCGTAAGCGAAAGGCAGCTAACTGTCTTTGTCGCACTAATATGCAAGAGTGACAGAGAGGAAAAACTACGAGACGCTACTAAGCGCTAGCGATTGACTAATCAGTGACATGTCGCCCGCAAGATGTCGTCACCGTACTCGCATGCTTAGTAGGCGTAACACATGGGCCTCAGTTCCTGCTTTCCATCAGGTGGCCTGAAAGCTCAGTTGTCTACCTTCGTCACATAAAAAAAACACTATAATTAGACACACTATAATATTTCGTACCAAAATTGACGCGATTGTGATTTTTCTTATGAAACGGCCTTAACTATACAATTTGTTCTTGTAATCGCCCCATGTGCTACGCACGGGTTCTGGCCAAATTCTTATTCCAAATATGTATTTAAAAATCTTATTTTCTGTATCACCAGTGCTCGGCATAAACGACGGAACCCGCCTCACATACAAGCTCAACACAGCGCGCCTGACCCGCAGCTTTAAGATCCACGGGCAGCTTGGGAAGGCCACCGATACATACTTCTGGAACGGACGGACGGTCGAGCGGTCCAGTTATGCACACGTTTCAAGGGAGAAGGTGGACAGTGTAGTCGCTCATATGCAGAGCTCGCATCAGAAGACTATCTATGAGTAAGTTAGGAACGATATACAGTGCCTTTAACACGGGAGAAAAATGAAATGAGTGACTACTTAGACTATCGGCAATAATCCTGTAAAGGTCCCGATGTTTAAAAATTGATAAGTTCGGAGATATTGTCATTCAAAGCTATGGACCTTTAGTACTGGATCTTGGCATCACGATGCCGTAGCTTGTCAGTCGCAGGACATCTTGATAGTATACCAGGTACGAAGTCATAACAATAATTTTGTTTTTATTTTCACACTAATTTGTTACGATTTAAAAAAAAATGGTACATTTTTCAATGATTCAAAAATGATAAGTTATTGATAACTTTTAATTCAAGTAATGAACTCATAATAATGAAAAATAAAGTTTTTTTTTATTACAATATGTGGAAATGATTGTTGATCAGCTTATTAATGCACCGTTTAAATTTTCGCCCCGGTTGTAGGTCACACACTGTATAGTATAGTGACCCTACCGCGAAGAACAAAATTCGTAAATTTCGAGGATTTGTCTCTTTCACTCTAATAACGCCTTCGTTTGAGTGACAGATAAAAATCCGCGAAATTTACGAATTTCGATTTTCGGGGTAGTAGGCCAGGCAGTCAGTTCAGGAATGAACGAACAGTAAAGCGGTCCACGTATGCACACGTGACAAAAGTTTATTTATTCATTTTATTCTGTAATCTTACACGATAAGCGATAAGTATACCTCGATATATTTTTAGCAAGAACGAGAGATTGACAAATTGAAACATCAACATAACAGTTATCGATGCGTACACCCTGTTCTCATAAAGATACTAACTTCATAAAATCAGGTAACCAAGAAATACAGGATCCACCTAGGCTTTATTTTTAAGTATATAATAAATATTTAATATTAATTATTGCCTGGCGTTAGAGTATTTTATATTAGTCTTTGTATTCAATAGAAGAGCAAAAAAAATTTTATTTTGAATAGGATTTCCATTCTTGTAACTTATCTCTACGTTATTAAATATTTATTATTAAATTTATTTATCGACTATTACAAAACTTATCGATAAAAATTGTACGTCAGTCTCTCGTTCCTGCTAGAAAAATATCCAGGTATAGCGATAAGTCACGCGACAATAATAATGTATGGAAATGGTCACGTGACTTTTCGTTCGAATCTGTCATTCTTATACATTTATTACTTATCATCAGCCTTATCGCTAAAGTGATCCAAATGTACAAACTTATTGAGAATTCCACAGTAGTCTTTCCATTAAAAGCGAAGGCACATCTGATATAAAACGTTTTCACTTTCCGTACAGACTTTAACAACGATATTGTTACAGGATGACAGGCCTCCACCGGGACTCGCAGACCCTGTACGACTTAGCCGCACAGGGTCCAATCCGCCCCAGCGACAGCAAACTACCCGTACTGTACGGGATTAAGTGTGTGTACTTCAAACCGCCGGACTTCACTCTTGGTAAACACATAATATTAATTTATAAATATTAGATGTCATATACCAAAGAAAAACGACCAAGATCACCTAATGTCTGAGGTGGGGATCGAACCCACGTACTCAGCTTTCGCGGCTGATGCCTATACCCCTCGGCCACTCGGTCTTAGCAACCACCGGTCAAATTTCTCGGGTATATGCAATCCCTTACAAGGCTAGGCGCCTTTGACTTCTTGATTTGCGTTTTCGCAATACATTCACATAATATTATTTAAGATGATAGGGTCCATTAGACCCGGTGACTGCAAGTTACCCATATACTATGCTTGTATTTCAAAGCGCCGGACTTAGCTATAGGCAAACATGTAGCATGATAGGGTGCTACATACCCTGTGTCAGGTCCATTCGATCCTACTGTATAGATTCAAATGACCGAATCACTTCAAACTACCGAACTTGACTCTAAGTAAACACATAATATGTGTTAGTTTTTAGTAGAACGTCCCACTTTGTCGCTTACCGTAAAGACGAGATTTCCTTGTATCTTCATATGAATAAACTGACAAAACGGCTTTATGGCAAACGACAATGTGGGACGTTTCACTAAACTCATTCACATAATATTATGTTTATATAGGATGATAGGGTGCTAATGCTAACACCCTATGTGCAGGCCCTGCATGGAAAAGGAGGAAACAGCAAAACATATTCTTCTAAATTGTAAACAGGTAGAGGTATACAGGAGTAGGTACTTGGGGACTCCACATACACTAAAGGAGGCATTTAGCAACCTGACACATACACTAAGTTTCGTAGAGGAGCTTGGATGGTTGGAATAGGGCAACCTCGCTATCACGCAAAAAAGGCACAATGGTTGTAAAGTTGCGGATAAAGCCCAGGAAAACTAAAAAAAAAAAACTATGGTGCTAAAGATAATACACTCTTCTTCAAATGCATGCATCAAAAATGTAATTTTAAACAAATACGTTTTTTACATGGTCAACCCATGAACTTCTATTTTTCATTCCTATTATTACAGAAATCCAATCGGTGAACGAATATGACAAGTATTTCTGGACGCTAGTGCATGATTTGGGCGTGCAGCTGAAGACTTCAGCGCATTGCACCGGCGTCCAGTGCATCAGGTGAGGAACTTAAACCTAGAATGCCTTAACCTCGTGAAGCTATATGTCCTGCGACCATATATAACATGGACGTCTAATGCCAGCTCAAAAATGCCCCCAAACACAATAATTGTTCAATTCTGCCAAGATGGGCAGGACATAGCGCTTTTCTTAACACCGCGCATATTTCGGCGCAACGTCTTTGACAAGTGTTTATAGAATATAGCCAATCAAAACTTTGACAGACCAATCACAACTATTTTTAAATGGCGGTTTAAGTTTTTATAGGTTGATATTGAAATTCATTACCGTGATGCATTGAAGAGGGGGTGACATTTGTCAACTAAAATTTAGGACCGTTTTTGAAAGGCAATTTAGTACGGCGTGCGGCTTTCACATTTTATTTATTCGTAGTATGTATATGTCATATACACCGTGGGCTGTTTAAACCCGACCGATTTTACTGACATTTCTGTCATTTTTTATATTTTTTTTTATTTGGAGCATCAACTGCAGTGCATAAGAAATTTACAAAGAAATTAAAAAACTATTTTTTTGGCGGCAAGTGTGATGAAAAACATTGTATGCATCACGGTCGGTAAGCGGAACACTAACTCGAGTCATAAAACCTTCTAACACTCTCGTTGGAAATTCCGTACTTACCTCCCTTGATGCACAATGTACTATTGTCAAAGATTTCAAAGGATCATCATAGTGGACACACTATTGCTATCGCCAATGCATTTACCCCCTAATGCGTTCATACGCATGGATAAGGAGGATTAAACTATCATGTGTCGCGAATATTTTTTTCTAATTGTTTCCACGTCACTGATCAGTGCTTACACATACGAAAGGTTAAGTCCTTAACCCTTAATGGCCGTGTGGTGACGGCAGTAAGAATACATTTGTCACCACCCCAACTCCTGCGGGTGTCGTAAGAGTCGACTAAGGGATTGAAGTGTCACTGACCATTATTTGATAAATGATTGATGATGGGCAGCAGCGTCATCATAGTGGACACATTACTGCGACCGCCAATCCGCTTGCCCAGCGTGGCGATTATGGAAATTTACCTCCTAATGTTACTAGGAGTGGCCTACGTCCAGCAGTGAACTATCATAGGCTGATGATGATGAAGTCCTTAACTATGTCCAATTTTTGGAATCGAACTGTTAGTAATTATCACCATCAATTAAATAAATAATGTTAAAATATAGTTTGCCAATTGTATATAAATAACTTTTGGTTACTGTGAATGTAACTTTGGTAAGAAGAGCGGGATCTCCTGCTACAAGTAAATCTTTTACTTACTTGGTGATTCCAACAATAACTTGTAATCATAATATTGTACCCAATAAATGCTTTTTCACCTTTTTTCATTATCTTATTTATACAGGCAAGGCAAATTCGACCTGTCCCTCGCCCTACTCCGGAAGCATTGGACCTTGGAGCACCTGTCCGACAACATGGATGGCTGCCGGCAGCTCATGGAAGAGTTCGAAGGCCTCACGAGACCGGAGTCCGCTAGGCTTACCGGGTAGACCCCGCGAGGCCTATACCCGAAAAAGTCTATTTTGACGGGGCGTGGACGGCTACAGTTGCCTTAGAAATACATAGAATGTGCCAGAATCCTCTATACAGTTCATTCATCCTTAGTTGTCTTATCTAGTAAACAACTTTCTAACCTTAAAGTACACGTTTTATGTTGTAAACTGCTGTTTCCTTGATTAAAAATTAAGCAATTTACTAATCACTACGGACGGACTACACTTACCTTAGAAATACATAGAATGTGCCAGAATCCTTTATACGGTCCATTCATCCTTAGTTGTCTTATCTAGTAAACAACTTTCTAACCTAAAAGTACACGTTTACTATTGTAAACTGCTGTTTCCTTGATTAAAAATTAGGCAATTTACTAATCACTACGGACGGACTACACTTACCTTAGAAATACATAGAATGTGCCAGAATCCTCTATACGGTCCATTCATCCTTAGTTGTCTTATCTAGTAAACAACTTTCTAACCTAAAAGTACACGTTTTGTGTTGTAAACTGCTGTTTCCTTGATTAAAATTAAGCAATTTACTAATCACTACGGACGGACTACACAAATACGGATTCAGTTATTTTGGTATAGGCAAATATGGCAGTTTACAACATAAAACGTTTTTTTTTAGGTTATAAAGTTGTTTACTACATAAGACAACTAAGGATGAATGGAGTTTAAATACAAACACCCAGTTATAAAATTAAGATACACCAATAATTGTATTCGTAACTTTCTTAGATGTACGCGAAGAATGACGTCACGTACCCGACTTTCTCGTGGAATGCACCTCGTAGATTTCTTACGTAAGTTACGTACAAATCGCACACCTGAGCTTTTTCGTGAGGCCGGAGTCCGCTAGGCTTACCGGCTAAAGGCCTCGCGAGGCCAAACAAACACTACTTACGCAAATCGCCGATAGCAACTTTTGTACTGAACGTACGTAAGATAATAGGTATTATGATATGAATGGCAAGTCAAATCAACATCATTTTAACTGTCAAAACAATCGTCACTATGAAGTTTTGAATGAAATATACAAAAGTAACGTCACGTTTGTATACTGCCAAATGACCTATTCTAAGTTCTTTCCAATTTATGAAATAGAAGTTTCATATAAAAATTACTGCATTTTCTTCGTGTATTATGTCGTGCATAATGTGAAATAATTTATTTTAATTACATTCATCATCCCTACAAGTGGAAGTGACAAAACTTATAGTTTCAGAGAAATAAACTGTATTCGGAAGTTGTTTACTAGATAATTTAAGTAAATATGAACATATTTTAGAATCCTTATAATGTACATTGGATAAGCTTTAAGTAGTCAATAAATGTAGTTAATTAATTAAAATGCTTTTTTTTATACAATTAAGCCGCGGTCCGTAAGTTGTTAGTAAAGTAAATGATACATTACGATATAAGTGTGGGCCCAACTCCTGCGGGTGTCGTAAGAGTCGACTAAGGGATTGAAGTGTCACTGACCATTATTTGATAAAAGATAGATGATGGGCAGCAGCGTCATCATAGTGGACACATTACTGCGATCGCCAATCCGCTTGCCCAGCGTGACGATTATGGACATTTACCTCCTAATGCGTCTATACGCATAGTTAATAGGAGAGGCCTACGTCCAGCGGTGGACTATCATAGGCTGATGATGATGATGTATAATAAATGGAAAAAAAAGCACCCCCGAAACGAGTTACGACTTGATCAAAGAAATAGGAAAATCTGATCGTGCTCGAATGCACCCAATGGTCATTTAATGGACCACGCAGCGTGAATGAGTGGGCAATGTTTTTCGTCACACCTCTGTCGCAAACGCATAGTCCCCGCGTGAACTATGTGTGCTCAATGTGTGACGAATGTGTCGGGGTTGACCTTAAGGGTGCGGCTCTGACGCGGAACGGAACGGTGCTGTGGGAGCTCGGACAATGAGACCGCATCACAGTGTTTCGAATTCGAATTTGAAGAATGTAATCGGTCAATTTTGCACAGCTCCGCTCCGCGTCAGTGGAGCCGCACCTTTAGTGTACGACGCTTAGACCACGTAGACCTCATCATCATCATATCAGCCGAAAGGCGTCCACTCTGCTGAACATAGGCCTCCCCCAGAGACCACCCTGCCTTAATATCATGTTTTGAAATTAAACCTGGAACATACGACATAGGGCTTAGCCCTTAAATGCATAGTGATGTATATATGCATCATCTATTCTCGACTCTATTCACAACCCGTCAGAATTCAAATTTGAATAAATCTTTGTCAAGGTCATGCATTTAAGGGTTAAATTCCAATATATGGTATCAAGTCGATTGGCCGTCGAGTTGTTATGAGATGACTCAGATGAGCGATGACCTTTAGGGTGCGGATCTAGCTCCACTGAAGCGGAGCGGAGCTGGGCAAAATTGACCAATTACATTCTTCGAATTCGAAACACTGATGCGGTCTCATTGGCTGAGCTCCCACTTATCATTCCTTTGCGGTTTAGAGCCAGGCGTCCACATGTTCGTATCGTACGCATCGCATCGCATTTCTTCCACTGATATTACGATATGGACGGTGCGGAACAGTGGATGCACTTGTATGACTTTCTATAGAAAGAATACTAAATGCGATGCATACGATTCGGGTCTGTGGACGCCTAGCTTAAAACTACCACTAATTTACTCCTTGACATATACATACTTTTTTATTAAGCGTAGTGATTTCTGACATAGAGTATATTGAATAGTAGTGTATAGAGTTATCAGTCAAGGTTTTTGCTTGCAGCGCCATCTATTGATGATTCCCGGCAACTTTTCTCATATATATATATATATTATATATATATATATATATATATATATATATATATATATATATATATACACATATATATGTATAGGTATATATATAGCTTTGTAGATTGGTAACCTTTGAAATAATGGACAAACAAAACCAGATCACATCAAGTGTGAACTTGCCACGCATTTCTCATTTGGAATCAGCTGAAGAAGTTCACACATTATGTGACCTAGTTCTGTTCGCCCGAACTAGGATCGAGAAACAATAAAACAAAAAAAAATATGTCACTTTCAAGTTTTATTTTTACACTAGCCTTATCCATAAAGTTTTTAGGTACTAACTTATTAAGCATCTGTATCATATATTATTTGCTATCAGTTTGATTGAAGTTGAATTAAAAAAACAGTAGCCGCATAGCACAGTTTTCTAATGTCGGCGAACGGAGCTCGTGGGACATTTCCATCTTGAAACGGTTTTTGCGAATGGCTTCCAATTTGCATATATATGCGTTTTGAGTAACATTAAAATGCTCACGCATTTTACCACAATTAGGCAAACAACACATTTAACCGCATCGCACCATTTTTACAAAAATCCAATCCATGTACAGTACATACATGGAAAAGCACAATTATAGGAGTCCAGAACAAGCACAGTCGTTGTATGAAATCACTAAAATAATATCGTTTCGATGCACTTCCAGTTCAAGCATCGAAGACAACCAAAGCGAAAATTTAATTATGGCCGACCTTGCAAAAACATTCCGTTCATTCAATATATTTTTTAAATGCATCTAAAATATTTGTAGCTAAAGAATTCAAATTGGACAAAAGTAAAAATACAAGTATAGCTAAATTAATATTACATTTCTCTATGTATGAAACAAAAATATTTTGAGAGCCAAGTAATGAAAAAAAACTAATACTTTGTCATTTCTTTCGTTTTGTTAACTGCGCGTAACGGAAAAGAAAATAGTGGCTGTACAGATAACACAAGATCTTGAAATTGATATCAACGCCCTCTAACGTTAATTTCCTGAAGCATATCCGATGACGTCATGAGTACATCAAATTCACTACTTCAACTAAGTGAAAACACCGTGATTTCTGATTCCAACTCTTTGCTTTACTCTTTGGTTACTATTCATTTCTGTCTTCAACTTATTCAAATTAAATGTCAGTTCAATTCTCAAATTCCAACTCACCATTTTGGATGAAAATCGTAAAATTTTGGGTCAGATAATACCTACCAATGTTTCCTGCAACGGTGCCGTATTCAGTAATTCTGGCCCGGTCGTTGGCCACCATAAGTACTGCTGAAATCGTAAACCGTTATTCCTTAGACTCTAAAGAACGGAACTTGAAAAATTAGTCTTCGAGTGCAATGAAAAAAATTAAAGGTAAGGATATACAGTCTGGTTTAGGTTAGCGAAGAAATTAGTGTAGAATAACATAATTACCTACCTTTATTTTTGGGAACATACCTAAACTGGTGAAAAATAGGGCACGGTCTATTTTTTACCAGTTTTGGAACCCCTCCGTGCCCATCGGTAGTATAGTCCAGACACCTCTCCCTTCTAAGTCATAACATAACGTTACATAAGAAAGAATAACTTATCGATAAAATAATGTCTAGCGGAATTCCTAGCAACATTTGGTTCGTGCCACCGTGACTTATATCATGC
>JALPQI010014367.1:0-30709 GCA_025490895.1 Thaumatotibia leucotreta | reverse complement strand
ACGATACTTTAATGTCAACATTATGATGCACTGTACTCTGCCTGTACTTTAATGTTAACATTATGATACAGCCACAGACACCGGTCTCTTAATATAGGTCATTACATTACCGCTTCTGAATACATAACAGGGAAATTATGATATTCCTGTAGATAAACATAATTAAACGACATCAATTACAGTTCCACATTTCTGCGTATTCTGGGAAGGTTCAATTAACTCTTCAGTTACCATTGAATAGTGACCTTATACCTATGTCGCTTTCGTTAAAAAGTAAACGGGGCTCATTCTGCATATCAAGTGCTACTTGAATACTTTTGATTAACCAAAGATCTGTCTATGTTTGTTTCTTCAGTGGCATAAATTTGGACGATTTCGGTGATTTAAATGTCATTGATTTTAAGATATTAAAACTGTCACTTGATAGTTCACTAGTTGCAACAGCTTTTAGAGGTTTGTCGAGAGATTCGTGGTCATACTGAAATTTTTTTTGACCTTTCCATGTCTTAAAACTAGGCAAAATACAAAATAAATTATTTAGTTCATTCACTGGTTTTCGCAATCCAATTAATGAACTAACTGTGTTTGCGGTACTTCATAAAAAATGTAATGTATCAAGTATTGTTCGAACACTGGCCCTTTGCTAGACAGCATATTTCTATTAAATTCAAAGAAAACCAAATCTTAACAACCACTAAAACGTAAGATATGGAACAAACAATAAATCACGCAATTCCAGTGAATGAACTCCCCCGTTCGGTCACTAGGTTTAAGCCATTTTGAGTTCTAGTTATAGAACACTGGATTAAAATCCACTATTTGAAACGAAATCACATTAAACTATACTTTACTAGCATAATCATAACCTTCTGGTTTCAAAAAAAACACGCACTGTACTTGGGAGATAAACACAACGTAAGCTTACCTCAATCCTTATAACACCTCCATATAAAAAACGAACCGGCGCAACGTGCCCACTTTAGATCATCGTCATTTGGACACTGATGCATCTGAGGTGATGTGAGTGCTACCAGAACTTGTCAAATAATATTCCTACCCGAAGAAAAAATATAACGCGCAGTAGAAATGTACAGAAAACTTATTTTACGAAAAAAACCTGTATTTTGTTCGTTCACTGGATTTGTTCATTCACTTTTTGCGTGATTAGAGTTAGAGAGAAAAATCCTCGAAATTTGCGGAATTCGAAGTTCGCGGTAGGGCCGCTAAAAGGGCGCCAGTGTGACGCAGCCTTAGGCACAATGAAGCTATTTCAATTCCTAAATGTGCTCTGACATATAGCCCTCCATTACTAAGCAAAATGTAATTTATGACCCAGGTAATAAGACCCAGGTCCAACTTAAGGTCCACACTCGGATAATTTACGACTTTCATCTATTCTCTTGTCGAAAATTCGCGAAAGCAATCACAAAAGTCGTTTGGTCAGTCGAACTTTATTTGTGGGCCCAGAGCTCTATAACAATAAATCTTGAATGTATTCAGATTTACGAGAACATAAACATGCAATATCATTTTGTTTAACAACTGATATAATCAGGGAATGCAGACTGTCAATCTTGTCGCCATCGAGGGATCGTGGATTGCGGCGATTGTTTTAATTTTATTTCAACAGTGATTTTCTGAAAATATGTCTACGGGCACGTATAACGGGCAGGACCGTTTCTTAACATTTTCTATGAAAATAATCGAGTAATTGGACCACTAGCATTTTTTATTCATTAAGATAATGTAAATACATATTGTATTTATACCTACAAGTTGTACACCCATCTACTAATGAATTCAAGTTTAAGTTCAAATTCTTATGTTAATAAAACACACGTCAACATAAAAATACAAAATACAATGAAGGATTAAAGTCGATTTAAAAATAAAATAACATTAACCATAAACATAATTGAGGAATATCAAAATTAATACGAACAAAGTTACTAAATTTAAACAAAGTACAAAATATATATATATATATAAATGAAAGATAAAATTTAATCACAAATACATGGCTACAAGGAGCAGTGAAACAATACACCTTAAACACTAAAGAAATAAAATAATCAAAATTACATTCTAAGCCTAAATTTACACACACATAAATACATAAAAATTACATGCACACACTCAAACATAAAAATAATACCTAAAACGACCCCGCGTTACTCGACCCGCGATCTTTCCGATGCAAAGGTGCCCATCACACTAGCCGCGTTGCCTCGCTGTACCGCGATGGACAACCTTTGCATCAAGAAGAAGCCGGAGCGTGGGTCTAAACCTCTCTCCCGCAAGCGCCGACCCACCGCCCTAATAAAGTCCTTGGCCTCGGCACACCAACACCCCATAGTCTCCACCGCGAGCGGGACAAACAAATAGTTTGCCAACACCGCATATTTTTCCCGCTTGCGAACCGCAGCCAGCTCGGCCGCCGCGCCCGCAGAGCGTATTGTTCGGCTTAGATGAGACGCCGCAAAGGTGCTGACGCACGTGGCATCCCACAACAGACATCTACCTTTCTCCCACGGGATGAGAGTAAGCCCGTCAGGCCTTTTGCCATCTGAGCGATTAAGGCCGGGAGGTTCTAGGAGACACGGGATATTTGCCGAGACCAGCGCCCTCCGAACGATATCGTTAAGGGCATGATGGCGTGGGAATCTCCCTGCACACCGACAACAACTAAGCGCGTGATGGCCGTTGCTCTCCACCATGGTGCCGCAAATGCATAAATGGGGCTGACAGACATCACATCCCAAGCGAAGAGCCACCGCCACACGCACCGAGTCGTTGTCAAGGAGGGTGCCAAAATGTGGAGATGGAAGAGCATGAAGCCACGCCCCCGACTCAGGGCTTTATCCACCCCCACTGCGTCCTGCAAAATACGCAGATACACCCGTTTCACCCCTACGCTGTCCCACAAACGCTGCGAGTCCGGCCTATCTGGCAAGAGTGCACCCGGGTTGAGGGCCGACCAGGCCATCCTGGCATCAGCAGCATAGGGTACAGAAACCTGGTCACCATTTAGAGGCAAAATTTGAGTGACAAGGCTCTCGACCCCAGCCGCCGACGCCAGGAAAGCCGGCAGACACGCAAGCCGGCAAGTACAAAATAGGTATTTCCAAAGAACTGAAATCATACATTATATAAATTAAGAATTGTCATAAAAATTAAAACACTAATACACGAAAATCAACAAATTACAATTGCATATTAATTAAAAGAAATTAATAATCATCAAAAACATAGGTACGTAAACTAGTAATAGTAATAACACTAATAACGTAAATAGTATTAACGGTTAGCATACTTTGTATTTGTACTACCAGTCTTTATTTTTTTAGTCTCTGTATAATAATGCAACTATGACTCATTCGATAAGATGACCCAATGAATATATACTTAGGTTTAATAGCTCTATCTCTTATACGAAACCCTTCGGTATTTGGAGCTATTACAGTTTTATATCGGTCATTTAAATTGCTTTCTATTTCGTTGGAATTCCAAAGATTACGTTAATGGGTTGAAGTCTTTAGTGATTTCAACTGTTAGTTTTGGATCAGCAAAATAAAGCATCGTGAGGAAATTGTTTGCAACTTCTATTGGCGGCTACTTTAACTAATAGTTTGCACTTGATACTGACTGATGAGGTGACATTCACTTAATTAGTGACACTGATAACTATACTATTCGTCAGTGAAAACAAAAATAAACAAACCTTAATGCATTATTCCATAATCACGCACTTTTAGAATACAATCGGTTTTATTACCAACTTAAAACCGTAATCTTAGAGCTCACATACAATTTTAGTAAAAAAATTGTATTAACGAAAAAATGTATTTGACAATATGACTGTGTCAAAATGCTATGGAAAATCAGCCAATGTTTGTTTTTTTCATTATTTAACAGACGAATGGTAGTAAATATTGATTTAAACTTTCACGATTATCACTCATATTTTAAAGACAAACGGGTCTTAATCTAAACTTACGTTTAATTATATCCTGACGTTTGTCATGCCCGAAACGTCGGATATAATTAAACGTAAAGTTTACGCGATTAAGACCCGTTTGTCTTTAAAATACGAATGGTAGTATACCTAATAACGTGTTACGAGGGCTGTTTTAGTCGTATGAAACAATAGGCCAACCGCGAAATAGGAAATTAGGACATTTCAAAAATCTGACTCTGTCATTCCAAAGAAAGCGTTATCAGAGTGACGGAGACAGATGCACGAAATTAAAAAAAAAATGCTTTACCAGTGTTGTGTCCTGTGATGACGGCAGTAGGAATACGTTTGTACTTTTCCCGCGGGTATCGTAAGGGATTGAAATGTCAGTGTTTGATAAAAGATTGATAATGGACAGCAGCGTCATCATAGTGGACACATTGCTGCGATCGTCAATCCGCTTGCCCAACGTGGCGATTATGGGCATTTACCTCCTAATGCCTACGCATAGTTAATAGGAGAGGCCTACGTCCAAGCAGGCTGATGATTTGTGACAAGTTAATGGAGTGTAACCTTCATTTCTCTTCTATTTCTCTTCTCTTTGTACCTATTGTCTTTTCTGTATTTTTTATTTGTGGTGCGACAATAAATGTATTTTAATTTTTTTATTTTATTATAATTTTTTTATAATAAGATCGCTTGAGAATATTTATTGTTTAATGAACTATCAATATCTTTCTTCAAATGATACCCATTATGATATGTTTCTTGTTAATTGAAACCAACGCGAATTTACACAGAAACAGCGGGAGGTTTTCCCATTCTTTTAAGAAGGACGGGCCCCTAAAAAACTGCCACCCGCTGCGGACATTAGTTTTGTCATGTTGGCATTACTTATGTTCAAAGATAAATAGAAACGATCCGTACAAAATACGACGTTAATGTCATTTTAGTACAGTTCATGGGGAAATGGTGGCGTTCGTGCAAATTGATGGGGAATTGTGGTCAGGCTAGACAATAGATTCAATTAAGGTTTTTTTTTAAGAATTCGGAAGTGGAACATATTTAAACAAAACATTTTATAAGCGTTTTGGTAAAAACGTCCCACTTTGTCGCGCGCTCAGATATGTCTTTGTCTTAAGCTTCACATTGTTTATAGATGAGCAAACTATGAGTAGTAAATAAATAAATATCTTGGGACATCTTACATAAATCGACCTAGTCCCACGGTAAGCTCAACTAAGGCTTGAAATGTAGGTATCCGGCGACGATATGTATAATAGATAGATACAGAGTTATAGAGATACATAGACAGCCATGACATGACCAAGGAACAAACTTTTGTGATAAATAAATACACAACGAATGCCCTCGCCGGGATTCGAATCCGGAACCTCCAGCTTCGTAGACAGGGTGACTACCAACTAGGCTACGATGGCTGGGTTTATTTTTATTTTAATGGTAATAAAAACGATTAAAATAAAATAAATAACTGACTTCAACTGTTTTCTCCGAGATTCCAGCATCAGACTCCGACTTGGTGCCGAAGGGACCATATTAGGATACTTAGACAAGTTGCCAAGCGCTTAATCGTCAATCGTAAACGAAAGGCAGCTAGCTGTCTTTGTCGCACTAATATGAAAGAGTGACAGAGAGGGAAAACTACGATATGCTACTAAGCGCTACCGCTTGGCAACATGGCTAAGTATCCAGGGCTATACCCGTTAGATTAAAAAAAATGAAAATTTGTTCACTATTCTCGAAGATATCGAGTAACAATGAACATACAAAAACCTATCAATTTATCTTGACGATGCCTGTGGCAGATTTATTATGTGTAAATTGAGATCTTGTTATATACCTAATAAATAACTAACATACAAAAAAGAACAGTCGAATTGAGAACCTCCTCTTTTTTTAAGTCGAAAGATAAAAATAAATAAGGAATTTCGAAAAGGTATGTTTATAATTATAAAACAATGAAGGATGGAAAATTTGTACAATAAACAAGCACAAATTCAATAAGTAGCTAACAATAAGTTATATTTACTCAATTCGTTTTGTGTTTTATTGTAAATAGGTATTTTATCACATGTTTGAAATCAACATTACACATTCAGTACAGTCAACAAAAAATGTGGCCTACCACTTGTCGTATTTATTCCCAGGGGGCTTACCATGACGTACGAAAGGGATAGTGATATTATACGACTCGTATAGTCTTGTCCCTTTCCCTCGACCTAAACTGAACCGCATTGGTACGTCATGGTAACCCCCCAGTTGTTATTACTGAATAGAGTGGAAAAGTGGTAGAACACATTTTTAGTTCACTGTACCTATTTATAGGTATAGTAAATACACACAGGTCTATATTGGAGCATTCCATGAAAACATCTACTTTTTGTCGCTTACGTGTCGCTATAGTAGCTACCCTAATAAAATATGCTAGCTGCTAGGAAACACTGTCAATCTTAAAGCCTTGATATGTTATTATTATACTGTAACTCGGCTTACTAATTAAATTTTTCAAAAGTATTGAAAAGACTGTCGCTTACGACACGTTTTCATGGAATGCTCCATTACATATTGTGTACATGTACTTGTAAAATAGAACACTACACAATAACTCTTAATTGCATACATAAAATCAAATAACATTCAAACTTGCAGGAAAATTATTCACACGAACGATGAAAATCCATGTATGGAATGCTCCTCGCAATTTCGAACGCCTAGATATAAGGCAGCGTGGCCGAGTGGTCTAAGGCGCTGGTTTTAGGCACCAGTCCGAAAGGGCGTGGGTTCGAATCCCACCGCTGTCAGATCTTTTTGTATTTTTATAGATTACATTAAAGTGATACTATTTTTTTATTGTGTTTTCTAACATGTGTTTTTGTTATAATAAAAAATGGATGCTTGATCTGAAGTTTAATTTTAAATACTGTTATAATTATAAACTATTCATTTGGATTGTGCTTATGTTTACAATTTTATTTGCACGACCAAAGAAAAATTTACGACTTAATGTCAAGTATTGTCTACCAGTCAACCATGGGGTCAAACGGATAGGTACACTAATAGTCCATAGTTCTAGTAAATAAAATAAAGTTGACGGTTATTTGTAGAAAAATGTGTTCTAATAAAAATTAATTATTTTTATTTTTTATTTTCAGGTACACCCGTTTTTGCTGGCATAAATCCCACGACAACTAAAGGTAAAAATAAAACTAATGAATACATCTTATACTCGTAAGTTCTTGAAGTTCTTACACAAGTACAAGACAAGTATTCTGAGCAAATTGCGCAGGTGACTTCTATCAATACAGTTCCACGAATAAATACTCTCTTGTTATAAAAGTCCAATCGATAGGGACGGGACGCGGCTCCAAGAATAAAATGAAATAATAGACTGTACCCTGTAGACTGTAATATTCGTAATTCCCAAAAATGTTCTTTGTTTTATAATTATCCCTAATCTGTAATTCATTGTTGTGTAATAATTAAGGTCCGACCGAAACCCATATTACAGTCTCGGCCGAGACGGAGACCGAGATCGAGACTTGGTAGAAAGGATAAAAAACGAATAAAATACATAAAAAAACTCTAGCAAATACCAATAGTAAGTCGAACGTCACACTAAAGCCAGCAATTTTGTTAGATATTTTCTTTTTTTGATAAAATGGTATTCGAATTTAAAGATAAAGATATTTTATTTGCTAAGGACACACAGATATACAAGTACAGATAGTAGGTACAACACGGTTTCGGAAGTAGGTATCCTGTCGTCATCCGACATGCAAATTATGTTTAGAAATACAAACTACCTATATTTATCATTAAAATTAATACATTTACTTTAAATTGGTAATTATTTGATATTACTATTATCATTAATCATTAAGGATTTCAATTAATTAATTATACATTTTGTTTCCTTTCTGGTATGCAGAAATTTGACAAGAAACTCTCCAATTTATATAAACAATAGCCCAAAATTATTTTTAAAATTATTAAAATTCAAATTACACATTTATTATTACATATTTATTACATTTTTATTAATAGTAAGTCAATTTATAATTCCCTTCCATTCGTTCGTTCGTTCACGCGTTCCGCCATTTTCACTACATCTTTCATTCAAGTATTTTTTTATCGATAGCTGATGATGGGGGTCGCTTACTCTGTAGTTTGTGGTAATGGTAACAACTATTTGTTATAGATGTATTTTTTCAAATAAATTGTTGCTAATGCAAACCGAGATGGCGTCAAGCTCGCTAATTACAGCTTATTACGAATCTCGGCCACGGCCGAGAGTCCCGGCCATTTTTGGCCGAGAGCCGAGAGGGATATCTCGGCTCGATTTTTGGCCGAGAATGCCGAGACCGAGATCTCGGTCGGACCTTAGTAATAATCCCTAATCTGAAAGAGAATGTTCTCAGTCGCTACTTGCATGAGAATTTTCTCATGAAAAATTCCCTACATTTTAGGTAATTTTGAAAATGTTCTACAACTTGTATATTTCTATTCAAAACTATTTGAAGGGTCCACGGAAAGAACATGTTTAGTCCTTCTACTTAAAAGTCAGGGCAAATTTGCACCATAATCTATAGTAAGTATAAGTATTATAAGTAAGGTTGATTTTCTTTCTAAAATTTGAATTTACTAGACATGTTATTTCCCTGGACCTTTCATTTGTGTTATTAGGATAGCAGTACAACAGTACCCGTACCATGACTGCAAGTATCAGTCACGTTAGGTTTTACTCGATACGTAAAGCAGGCCATCGCACTCGCTCTAATAAGTCAGTGCGAGCGCGATAGAATGCATTACGTTACGTATCGGGAAGCTACCTTTTAAGGTATTCTTTACTTTCCAACTCAGGGTACGGCTATTGTTGTCATTATAAACTTCAGTACCTATTCATTGCATTTAATACAAACTTCAGTGGCTAGCCGTTTTCATAAGAAAACATTATTTTCAAATAAATTCTGTCCTCGTTGACCAAGCAATCAGCCACTAAAACATAAGAAAGATGGGTATCTCGATTTTATTTTATATGCGTTTTATTTGTGCATAGCATGCGTTTGTCGAGTGGATGAATTTCAATTCCGCCTTCAAGTGTCTTTGTTTCACGCCTCTTGCCCCTGAGTGTTCTGACGCGGTGAATATCAAATTACTTGGAAATTACGCAGGGTTACCCTATAAGAGATTTTATCAACAATATCATCATAATCGCAATCGTAATATTGTGCAAAGGTTATATACAGGTCATGGTTAAGTACATTATAGTACGGTCAAATCGTACATAATTTTACCCTAAACTCGCAAATCAAGTAGTATCGCTGCATTTTTGGTATGTTGTTTAGACACCATAGGACAGTATAAAACCATATTTTGCAAGCAAAAAAAAGTTGTGCTAGCTGGGTAGTACGTGAAAAACTGCGAAATTTACGGCCATTTTTTAGTTTCTGATTTTTATTTAAAAAACCTTACGTTTTTTGATATCATATGTAAATAAACGTTTAAAGACTAATAAATTTCCAACAAGTTGAGCTAACATGCATTACCGTAGGTCTTATAATTTCAGAGATTCGAGACTTTAAAAGTACCCCTTTTTGTAAACTAGATAAAATTTTGTGTTTTGCTAACGTTTTCGACTTAATATCGCCTCACCTAATTATGCTACGAAAAACATGCAATAATGACCTTATAGCGCACTTAATATTCTTTAATTTAAGGATAAAATTAGGTCAGTGAACTTTGTAGTTGAAAGTATAAACCCGAAATTCCAAAGGCAGGAGGCCCGCTATCTAAGTTTTTCATACAAATCGCAAGTCGAGTTTCAAAGCTGAAATTTTGGTATATTATAAAGGCCTTATAGATATATACGAAAATGCATATTAAAAGAAAAATAAAAAAATTATTTGGGCATAGGACGTAAAAAACGGAAAAAAATTCGCACTTTTTTTAGTTTATGACGTTTAACTAAAAATCTATTATCTTTTCGATACCGATTGCTATAAAACTAAGAAAGAACATTAAATTTGAAAGGATTTGAGCTACGTTGCATCACCGTAAGTTATAGGTATATATTTTGAGATACGACATTTCATAAAGTGCCCTTTTATCAAAACATAAACAAATTTTAGGTTACGTTAAAGCTATTCACTAAATATTGACAAAACGTTCGCGCTAAGAAAAAAAAGTAATTGTAAATAATAACTACATTAAATTTGGAACAAATTGAGCCGATAACAATTACTGTAAGTCTTATAGTTGGGGGTATAAGAGGCTTCAAAACATGCATTTATTTTCTTAACTTAATGAAGGGCACATTTTGAAATGTCGTATCTCTAAATCTATATAATTTAGGGTAATGCAAGGTAGCTCAAATCCTTTCAAATTTAATATTCTTTCATAGTTTTATAGCAATTAGTATCAAAAAGTTATAGTTTTTTAGTTTAACGTCAAAAACTAAAAAAAGTCCGATTTTTTTTCAGTTTTTTACGTCCTATACCTAAATCCTTATTTTTTTCTTCTTGTAATATGCATTTTCGTACATCCCTATAGAGCCTATATAATATACAAAAATTGCAGCTTTGCAACACGACTTGCGATTTGTATGAAAAACTTAGATAGCGGACCTCCTACTTTTTGAATTTCGTGTTTTTAGTTTCAATTACAAAGTTTACTGACCTGATTTTACCCTTAAATGAAAGAATATTAATTGCGCTATAAGATAATTATTTCATGTTTTCTGTAGCATAATTAGGTAAGGCGATATTAAACCAAAAACGTTAGCAAAACTCAACATTTTATCTAGTTTACAAAACAGGGTACTATTTGAAGTCTTGAATCTCTGACACTATAAGACCTACGATAATGCATGTTATCTCATCTTGTTACAAATTCATTCATCTTTAAACGTTACCTGATACATATTGTCAAAAAACGTAAGGCTTATTTTATAAAAATCGGAAACTAAAAATAGACAGTAAATTTCACCTTTTTTCACGTATAACGCAGCTAGCACAACTTTTTTTTGCTTGCAAAATGTGGTTTTATACTGTCCTAATGGTGTCTAAATAACATACCAAAAGTGCAGCTTTACTACATGTTTTGCGAGTTTAATGTACGATTTGACCGTACTATTACAGCATAGTCAAACAGTCTCGGTGACTAGGTCAGGGACGGTCAGTGTCACGGTTGACGTAGGTATGTGCGCACGCGCCGCATCGTACTACCTTCAGTCGGAAATTGCTCGTACGAAATGGTTCGTAGTTATTTTCTCATTGGGGAAAATGCAGTGGCAGCCCAGCGGCTATACGCTGAAGAAAGTGTGCCCCGCCTGGAAAATGCCAGTGTTATAGCTATGGCCAGCCTGGTCAACAGATTTGACCCCGTGTGACTGTTTTTGTGGGGTGAGGGTAGGCCCAAAATTTAAAAAACTTAAAAAATCTAATAATAAGTGCATTTGATGAACTTAAAAGTGAGAACTACAGACTTGTGTTGGGAAATATCGAAGGAAACATTCAAAAACGGGCAAGAGCGTGTTTAGATAACCACGGCCAACATTTTGAACACTTGCTTAAGTATGTGAATTAATTAATTAGTATGAGAAATGGACTCCATTAATCAGGTATGTTTTTTTTATTCCAATCATTGTGCATAAAGTTGATTTCAAGTGTTTAAATACGCCTCAATGAAGAAAGTTTCTGTCCTTAGTGCAAGTATGAAGGAAGATTTGGGATCAAGTAAGATTTTTTTGCCAAGTCATAATCATAAGTTGATTATCATTGCCGCTTTTCTAAGCCGCCATGCCACGTGCGATGACGTTGTAAACAAACAGTTGCCAGTTCGTGTGTTTTGCTAGTTATGTACATTGATAATGCGTTATGCGTCCAATTTTCTTATTAGGTTTGCGGATAAGTTCAAACATCGGTATTTTAGTTTTTTTGTTCTAAAGGGGTAGTAACAAAAATGCTAGTATTCTGTAACTTGGACTACTATTACGTATGTCGATTTTTTGTACTGGTGAAAAAATAACCCTGTATATTTGACTAAAATAATAATGATAATTTTAATTGGTGAAATCTATTTTATATAAAGCTTAAGTACTTAAAAATGGCGCAGGGTTACCCGATTAAATATTTAAATGAAATCCTTGGTGCGATTTTTTTTATTTTGAATAGGGGAGGATTTCTAGAAATACCTAATAATCTTTTTTTTCGCATTCTTATGTATTAATTTTAATTTAAGGATAATCTTTAATTTGTAAATCGAAAACGTCATTTGTTGAGTGAATGAACATCTTCATATTACAAAAATATTTTTTTATAACTTTCGTAATTTGTATCTGACAACCCTAGAAATGTCACTGTGACGTAAGTAGTAGTAAAGCAATATGTACGAAATTTCCCATGGAAATCTTTTATTCAATATGCACCTTGAAACCGAGCCTAAGTACCCACTCTTAAATTGGGGGGTGAAGTTAGGGTGCACATTAATGCTGAGCATGTGAATATGCAATAATATTAATAACCTTAATGTAGTATATCGATTTAAACTATTATCACTCATATTTTAAAGACATACGGGTTTTAATCGCGTAAACTTACGTTTAATATTATTCTGAAGTCTGTGTGTCATTTTTTTACCTCCCGCTGAAACAGCTTTAACCGATTTGATAATTAGCAGAAGCACTTGACATTTCCTTAGAAATATGTATAACTTTTTTAAAATACCAAACGGGTAACGTTTGATAAATATTTAAATATGTTTGAGTCTCAGGTTAGTTATATGTATAACTCGCTGCTTTGTGACAAAACCGTGATATCTCTGTGTGTGGGCGGAATTGCTCATGGCAAAAACCATATGTCACCAGAGTTTGAACGTTAAATTTTATCGACTATCGATTAAACTAAAATGTATTTACCAAGCGTATCTTTATTTGTTTATGAACAAAACTAAACCTCACATCCATAAGTAAATACAATATCTAGTTATTTAAACATTACAGAGCAGTATATTGTTGAGCTGTATTCGTCGTAAGTAAGACAAGGATATTTCTTTATCCATTTGTTGATTGTTTTTCTTTTTGGATTAACCATTTTTGGATTTTCAAACATGAATTAGTTGTTAAATGATGACAATTAAATGTCCTACAATTTATTTTTAATCTAATCAAAGAGGTCAAAATCAAATTGTAGGTCGAATAGCTAATCAAAGAGGTTAATGTTAAAGAAATGTAAAAAGTGACCGAATTTATCGATAGCTGGAAATGTCGATACAATTTTACGTTCCCACTCTATTGACATTTGATTTTTGCCATGAACAATTTCCGCCCTCTAGCTTATAATACCTGTTTGAGAGACGAGTTATCACGGTATTGTCGCAAAGCACCGAACTTAACCCCTTCGGGTTAAAACGAATTCCTAAGCATGTTTTCTCACCAACCCTTCACGCGCTTAGCGGATTTGAATTATTTTGGATCCAGATTGTTTATACGGGACCTGTATGGTGTTAAGGTGCCTACATACATACATTATGTATACCCCATCCAATTTGTACGAGGTTAATCGTCGGTCCTTAAAACAATTTTCTCACGATTAACATTTAACTGAGTAAAGTCTCACAAACTTTAGGACGACGAACATATACAGTACCTTTTGTATTAATAAAAGTAATAGAGCTTTAAAGTATCCATTAACGCTAGATAGCAGTAAAAGAGGTTTTCTCTCACGGTAAGATTCCCAAATGCTACACATAACTAATGTTAACGTAAATCCACTTTATTTTATGCGATTATCTATCTTATTTCCATACTCTTACATCCTTTTTTAGTTACAAGCTATCGCTTGGACTGTAGTAATTTTGGAGTTGGGGTTTAAAATGTTGTCTTCAGTTAAAAGAGCTGAAGTATATTCTATATTCAAATGCTCATAAGGCTTTCTGTGCGTGTGTAGTAGGTGTAACATTGTGTATGCAAACTGCGATGCGCTGTATCAGTCTGTAGACGAATACAAAGAATTAGTAACGTGCCGCGCTAAGCTGAGGAAACACTCATTATTTATGTGACACACGATTCGTAACGTTCGACAACATTTTAACAACATTAAGCATTGAAATATACGAATAAATGTGATACTATCAAAATCACTATAGGTTCAGTCACCGTCATACGTACCTATTAGAGCGAAAACATCGGAAAATATTAAATTGTTAGTTTCAATTTAATATTTTGATGATTTGAAACGCAACTATTTATTGTTACCTATGTAATATGAAACGGTTTACCATTGCCCCAAATGGTGGTATTTTGTGATTAATAACACTATCCCCACAGTTACCATGAGGTCACTAACCAGCAAGCACATCGAATGTCGAATAATTAATCGTAAATCACACAACACACAACAATTACATGTGATGTTGAACCTTAATTATACTTTGATTAGTGTCCTATAGTTTGTTAATTATTCGATTCCAGTCTTTCAAACAAACTTTTCGCTAATACATATCTTTGGCCATACAAGCCTACCGACTATAGTTGGAGACTGTCAGGAAACTCTAGACACATCGCACAAGTGTCACGTTCCGGCCCCATTAATACTGGTAGCAACACTAGCTTTAGTAATAGGTATACTATAAAATAAAATCTTGGACCCAACAAGTTGGCCAACATAGCAGACAATGAGTAGCCAATGGAAATACGTCTCATTACGCCCCTACATGAGCGCGCGTCACGTCCCGGCCCCATTAATACTTGTAGCTACGTCACAAACAAACGTTGTGTAACAAACAATTGAGTCCTATACGACAAGTCGGCATTCCGGTGCCTTTTTTTAACAGAGTCCAGAAAATAAGGAAGTTCTCAATTCGATAGATTTTTTTTCATACAAAAAAACTGTCGAATGTTACTGGATATGATGAATAATCTCTGAGAATAGTGCACCAAGTCGGGGTCTGACGATCGAATCTTGAAGAAATCGGTAATACTTTAATTTTTTAATTTGGTGATTACAGTAAGTTACGAAAATGAGTTCTACATGTGTAGATAAATGTATGATGTAGTTACGGACAAAACCTCAGCTACTTATTCGTACAAATGGACTATGATTGTGCCTATTGTTTACTAATAACTAGTCGAATACTAAACTACTTTTCAAACTGATCGTAACTATATCTAAAATAAGGCGTGTTGCGGTGTCAACTTGTCATGCAAATATTACAATTCACATCCATACAAACAAATTACCGATAAGCTTATGAGTAAACAATGGGTTCTTTTGGTTTAAATGCATGTCTCAATGTCGACTCTAAGGCTAAATTTAGCATAGACACTATAGACAGCATATAATTTAAATATAATTAGAAAACGTATTCACACAGGCTGTTTTAATGTTTTAAACAGTTGGGTGTGTCGAACACAGATCACCTTAAAACAAGATGGAGCAAATAGAGCAACTAGTTATGGCACACCAGACATGGGATATCTTGTACTTATACAAGTTTTCCTACTTCTATGAGTAAGACAAATACTGTAAGGCGCTAACTGCGGTCCCTTAATCCACGTGATACGTCGTTCATCTGAGTACATTAGGGGCACGTTTATGTCATTTTCATCACACCTGTTCGGTAAGTGCGCCAATACGCTGCGGTTATGCGCGCCGTAGGTGCGTCATTACGTCATAGTAGGCCGTTAAGGATTTTCATACAACATTACGTCGCACTAGCGCGGTCCGGCGCACGCCGCGCGCCGCGCCGAGATTTCTTTTATGAAAATGATGAAATTAAGTCATCCCCGATTTAGACCATTTTAGAGTAGTTTTGTGAAAATATATTATTTTATTTACTTTTTTGCATCACAGGTGTGATGAAAAACATTGTGTGTACCACGGGCGGTACACAAATTCTGACTTACCGCCCTAAATACACAATGTACTATTATGGCTCTCGCGTATCAGCATCATCATCATATCAGCCGAAAGACGTCCACTGCTGAACATAGGCCTCTCCCAAAGATTGCCACAATGACCGGTCCTGCGCCACCCGCATCCAGCGGACTCCTGCGACCTTCACCAGGTCATCAGTCCACCTTGTGGGGGGCCTACCCACGCTACGCCTTCCGGTACGTGGCCGCCACTCAAGAACCTTCCCGCCCCAACGGCCATCGGTTCTACGCGCAATGTGCCCCGCCCACTGCCACTTCAGTTTAGCGATTCGGAGAGCTATTTCGGTTACTTTGGTTCTGCTGCGGATGGTCTCATTTTTAATCCGATCACGCAGAGAGACTCCTAGCATAGCCCTCTCCATTGCCCTTTGGGTGACTTTGAGCCTTCTTATGAGGCCCATTGTAAGCGGCCACGTTTCAGTACCGTATGTCTACACACACTGGCAACACACACTGATCAAAGACTTATAAAGACTCGACTCTCACGTATAAAGGAAAGAAATGTATCGGTTTTAGTATTGAACTATTTAGATAAGTCTCATTATATATGAGATACTGAACTTGTTGATGCCTTTATCATTTTCACATTTTGTTGTGTTTCTTGAATATCTTTTAACTAGTCCCGTTTGTCGTGAAAGTTTCATCATCAGCCTATGTTAGTCCACTGCTGGACGTAGGCCTCTCCTGTTGACTATGCGTATAGACGCATTAGGAGGTAAATGCCCATAATCGTACCGCTGGGCAAGCGGATTAGAGATCGCAGTAATTTGTCCACTATATATGATGACGCTGCTGCCCATGATCAATATTTTATCAAAGAATAATCATAGACACTTCAATCCCTTAGTCAACTCTTATGACACCAGTAGGATGAGTTGGGGTGGTGACAAATGTATTCTTACTGCCCTCACCACACGGCCACAGAATATATAAAGACACGGCTAAAATGGCGTGAAAGTTTATCACTCTTCAATTCTTAATCTTTAAACTATACAATCACTCATAAATGAACTGACTGAAAATAATTGAGTAGAGAATTATCGTCAGTAAGGTTTCCCTACTCGGATTTTCTAGCATATTTATTAGACTTATACCTCAATGTATCTTACTCCAAATTTTCAGGAAATTTGAGAATTACTGAGCATTTATTTTTACGACCATTTTTAATATCAATACGTATCAACAAATTTAATATTTTAGGTATGTATTATATTTTAGGTTGCTCTAGAATAAACTGATGGAGCATGTATTTTAATTTATTTTCCACGCTTACGTCTATCCTGTAAGGTACGTATTAAACCTAAGACGTCGGTACGGGGCACGTAACTATTAACATAATATATTAATAAGGCTTTTAGAAAGGTAAAATTCACGAGTAAAATTATATCGATGTGTACATTCATTATGTAACCGAACTTCGCTCTTCTCGTAATCTGTGTCCTCGTCGTCTGTAGTCTGTGGCGGATCATAACTCATCTAGACAAGGCACATGCTAGGGTTGTCTATGAAATTGAGTCGTGTGAAACTGTGAACCCGCAATAGGCTACTTGACTCATATCAAATTTAGTGCAAAAAAATATTATTTTCCGTAGTATTTATTGAAAAGATCAATATTTTTCGATTACGGTGTATTAAAAGTGTTTGATGAGTACATATTCTTTATTGAAAAATTTGTTTTTTTTTTTTTTTTTTCCATGGCCATGGTGTGACGTCATTTAAACTAACTTCATGTCGAATCTTATACGAGTGAAATTCGCCATGGACATGTAGGCATGTAGCTTTGCTGTGACATTGAAATAACATAAGTGACATGTCAAATGTTTGTTTTCGGTTTGAGTGACGTCACACCACAGATAATCTAAGCATTAACATGGCTAGTATCGTTTACGCCCGGTAGCGAAATTTTAAATTTTAAGTTATAATTTTGCGGCTTTCTAGGTCGTGAAAAACTATTTTGTTTTCCGTTAATCAGATATTGATTAATAATATAAGACAAACTTTAAAAATGGATCAAGTAGTCTATGGTTCTGCTTGGTTGCGAGAGTACGCGAATTGCGATTTCTCATAAGTCGAGGATGTACTGTGTTGGAGACCAATGGATAGTATCGGTGAATGACTCATAATTCTGTTTTAATCGGCAACGGTCACGTGAACGGCAGACCTTCATAGGCTACAGTGTCTGTTTACCATCTGGTGGCATACGGGACATTTATATAAAAAAAGTCTATAAATACCGGAGCGATTAATGTGCTTACAAATATCTGAGCACAAATCTATTCTTAACAGATTTTTTGGTGCCGTGACCAGGATACTGAAAGCATTTCAAAGCATTATCAATTGAAAAAATACTTTCTAATTCATACACATATTTTGTATATTTACTTTGGTATATACTTATGGGTATGGTAAGTATTTCGTGTAGTAAATATGTAATGTAATATTTTAATGGAGTTTGTATATTCGTTTGATTTTTCACATACAACGGTTAGTATATTTTTTAGACTTATAAAATTTATGTTCACCATTTCGGCATAATGAGGCATGTCAGGTGCGTTTTGCTTCTACTGTACTGGCGGCAGTATAGTACAGTCAAAATAGAAGATATAGAGACGCCCGATGTACAAAAAATTTAATACACGACCTTACAGTAATAGAGTTGCGTACACCTATTTCTCGCACTTTGCGCGTATGTCTTCTAAGTTTGACTGTACAGTCCATACACTAGTAAGTGATGGTATGGTAATCACTCAACCAGTGCGATGTCGTATCCAGATGTTGACCTTTGCTCAACATATGTTTTATTGTTTATTTTTATCATGTAACACTTACGAATTTAACCCGTTGGTTTATTTATATTCGAGCACTGCACTTGTGTAAGTACCTACTTAAGAATAAATTCTTATTTTAAACATGTTCTCATCTCTTTCTCGCGTCTCATCTCTTTCGTGACATTCTTTTGTGTTTTTATCACTAAAATATTTGTTTTTAATCATTGTTGTTTTTGTTGCTTTAAATTATGTTTACCATGAGACTACGTCAGTTTGTATTAGACTGTCTCGGGATATTTATTTATCTAAATATGCTACTTTTAAAGTTCTTAGATTTTTTATACATTTTCTTTTCAAAGTGAACATTGTAATCGCCAAAAGACTACGTATCTTTGCAATCAATCCTGAATATCTAAATCATTATGCGAAACGGTCGAAAAATAAAAGACAAATTCGAAAATTCAAAAAGAGTTGCAATTATACTAAAGCTAGGTTAATTTTCTCTGTCCATTGCCCTCACGAGAAACTTAGTTACTATTAAAGGAAACTTACTATTAAAGTATTATCCAAGCTCGCTCTGGATTAAAACTTGAATATACTTCAAGTCCATTATTTAAGACGGAGTGAGATCTCAAACTTTTGTCAACTAAGTAACATTCTGTTTTCAAAGAAGAAAATCTTTAACTTAAGATTTTTCAGAAGACATAGCGTGTTTTCTGATAATTGTGTAACCATTAGCGGAATTATTAGAAATGATGCCTGTTCATTAAATCATTAAATTAAAAACATATAATTAATTAGTGAAAATAAACAATACACAATCAGTTTACATCTATTTATATTATTATAACGAAATTGTTGAAAGAGTATACTCGATTTCGGTTAGGTACTATAGGATCTCACGAAACAGACCTATATTTTGAATTCGACTTGGTATTGGTATATTATGATATTATAGTAATGGGTAAAATCGCTCAACATACGAACATAACGACAATACAATAAATGTTTAATTCTCTTACTTTGTTTTTGGGACCTTAAAAACATGTTTATCAACCCATCAGACTAGTAACTACATTATTTCACTTTTAGTTAGACACATTTACATAGTAAACGTAACACTATTCTCTCTTTATGTCTATAAATTCGTCCAATCATAAACATAAACATGTCAAACATGTCGTTTTATGTTTATGTCACGAGAAACTACGTTTACAATCTTTTTCTTGGCAGTGGTATTATTTCCTTCCTCTTGAATATTGTTGGAGTGGTCGGATGTGTCGTAAAAATACCCATTCTTATAATTGGGCCACACGTTGTGTGGTTGTTTTTACTCCTGATTCCTTAATGGGATTCACTTAAGGTATGTAAATGTGTTTGCATTTGTGACAATTATAAGCGCTGCGGTAGGCCTTAACGGTTGCCGCAGAGTGATAGATCTGTCTAGATTTAGTTATCAATAAATACGTTAACTAATGAGACAACTATACACATTATCATCCTATTTAAGTCTTCTGCTGGACGTAGGCCTCTCCTATTAACTATGCGTAACATAGACGCATTAGGACGTAAATGCCCAATTGCCCATAATCGTCACGCTGGGTATAAGCCGATCGGCGATCGCAGTAATATATCCACTATGATGACGTTGCTGCCCATCATCAATCTTCTATCATCAAAAAATGGTCAGTGACACTTCAGATCACCCCCCCCCCCCTTACACCCCCCCCCCCCCCCCCTTACGACACCCGCGGATAGAGTTTAAGCGGTGAGAAATGTATTCTTACTTCCGTCACCACACGGCATCAACTATGCACTTGTCGACATCGTCGATCTAGTACCATGGTAAGTTCAGTTAAGGATTCTGTAAGAGCAGTATGATTTGGCAAGTATATATATAGGTAGTTTGCGTTTACTTGATATGTAAAGGTCTATATAACCTTCTTTACTTCTCTATAAATTATTACATATAAATGTTCTGATCTTTTAGAGACTTTACATCTCTTGTTATCATTATTATATTTCAATTTATTTAAAATCAATTTTATTTTTATGTTTTAGTTTTTTTTAATGCGTGGTTATTTGTCAAGGTGCGTTTAAACCAAAAGAGCATTCGCTGTTCTAGCGCCCGTTCTACGAAATCAACCAATCACGTTTTGTGTACCGATCGAATTTTGTAGAGTGGGATGGGAGGTTAGAAAAGCGAATGCTCTTTTAGTTTGAACGCGCACCTTAAGATATACCACCGGTTCTTCTCGGGGTCAGCGGTGTTGGGTTAGAACCGGAAGTAGTTTTAATATTTAGACCATTTAAAAGAGTTTGTTGCTATTCCAATTTAAATAAAGAATCATTTGACTTTGACTAACGCTGGCTCTGATGTATTGGAGCGAGCGTGATGGACTATTTTACATATCGAATTAATGCTTATGTAAACGTTACTTGCAATCACATAACGACTACTGTTGTGCGTATTAGGTTACGATATCCATTTATGTCATAACTTGAATGACTACCTACGTTTAATGAACCACAAAAATGAAAAAAAAATTTGTATAATTACTGCTCCAAATCAACTTTTGCAAGCAATCATTAATCAATTATACCTGTCAAAATGCTGTCCAAACTAATATAAAACTATAAAAAATGTAACATGATGAATTTGTCGAGTAGAAAATTAGGCTTTACGGAACCCATTACAAAGTTCATAGTAGAAAGTTTACTTCGTTCCAGAGGGTTTATCGCGTGAACATAAAACGTTTTTGATTTCGAGCAACCGTCTCTGTCATTCATATTAATCTTTCATTGGAGAGACAAAGACAGATATACTATTTTCAATGGTCGCTGGTTTTCTGTGTGTATAAAACTGTATCTCAGGTAGCCCTCCGCTGATAAATGAAAGAGAACTACAAGGCAGCCATTAAGTAGGTGGTAAAATTTAAAAACATAAAAGTTTAATAAATTTAAATGTTGCCATAAATATTATTGCTCAATTAGCAAATATTTTGAACGTGAGATGTTTCAAAAGCTTGCCAAGTCAGTAGAGTTCAGGGTAACCAATTTAACTTTGTCAACTTAATCGTATTCATACCGGACTGATGACCTAGTGAAGGACACAGGAGTCCACTGGATGCGGGTGGCGCAGGACCGGTTATTGTGGCAATCTTTGGGGGAAGCCTATGTTCAGCAGTAGACGTCTTTAGGCTGATATGATGAACTTATTCATGTATAAATAGTTTTTATACCATTCTGCGGTCCCAAACAATCACACGGCCCGCCTGTAGGTAGGTTTTTTTTAAATTTGAAATGGGCTTACTCATGGCCATAGACTAACCAAGGGCAGAGACGTGGCCTACGATGGAGTGAGTTTGCCCAGAAGGTTATAAATAGTTAGAATAGGTTAACTTATCCAATTCCGGTAATTCAAACTTGCAATGTCGAGCCTTTAAACGCGTTTTTTAAGAACCCCATAGTCAGTCCCTAGAGAAACCCTCAGCAGGATAACCTCAGTTGGAAAAGGACAAATACAATAGGTATTTGGGTACGGTACAATTAGTACGGCCAAACTTTACATTAAGCTCGCAAAGCATATAGCTGCATTTTTGGTACCTATGTTGTTAAGACTCCAAAGGGCACTATAAAACCACATTAGCAAGCAAGAAAAAGTTGTGCTAGCTACGTAATACGTGAAAAACTGCAAAATTTACAATCATTTTTCAGTTTCCGATTTTTATTAAAAAAACCTCACGTTTTTTGACATTAGGAAGCGATTGAATTGATTTCATTACTATTTTGTAGTTATGCTTTATGTAAAGTAAAAAGGTAATTCAAACTAATCCCTATTTTTTAGCAACTACAGGTGAAGGCTTAAAACGCACACATTGACCTTCATTTTCACCGAACTTCGCATTTTTTTTTGGTTCAGCTGATTTGACTCTGTAAGCAATGAGAACACAATACCCAGAATTATGGATTTGTATAAAAAAATACGCCTTCTGTTAATAACACACTTTAGAAGTCGGCGAAATGATAGGTTATAAAAGCTGTAACGGCCTAAATGGTTTAAAAACAGAAGACTAATTTCTGATTGTTTATTATTTTCACAAAAATTGGTGGTTGTAATTGTAACACCTAAACATTTTTGTAACGGTTACTGTTAAAGTGGTTCGAAACCCATGCAAAACCAAAACTTGTGATTGTCTCATCACTACATAATATAAAATAAAGTCACTTTTTCTGTCCCTATGTCCCTTTGTACGCTTAAATCTTTAATACTACGCAACGGATTTTGATTAATAGGTTGAGTAATTCAAGAGGAAGGTTTTTATGTAGGTATACATACAGTACCCGTGCGAAGCCGGGGCGGGTCGCTAGGTCACTAATATTTGTATGATGAATAAAATACCCTTCCATAATTAATTAAGATTATGATATGAGATGAATTCTATTAATACTTAGTCTGTTTTTAGTATGACACTGCTATTTATAATTCTGAATATTACTTTTTAATTTACCTATTTATAAAGTCGCACACCAATTGAATACTTCGTTTCAAAATTAAATAGTCTGGTAATTGATTACAATTAGCGAGGCGTGGCTCAAATTTATCAACCCCTATCAATTGAGCGTTAAATATGTAAATAACTCAAACGAAAATAGCGGGTGGGGTGAACATTGCGCCGCCTGGCCCGGAGTTACGTATTTAAAACAAGAACATCACTACAGCTATGCTATTCTCTTATTCACACATTCGACGCTGCGTTTGTCAACGAGCTCGACGACGAGACAGCCTTCACTTCGGTGTAGAGCGCAGCGCTGCGACAAACGGTATTCACTAACGTAGAACAGCTCGTCGTCGAACTGTAGGCGGTAACTCTCGACGCAGTGTAGTTCCAGCTCACGCCGCATTCGTCGCCTAGCGCTAGTGTCGTTTGAAGTGCATTAGTGAATACCATTTTTAGGCTATGTGTATCTAGCTAAATATACAGTGTGCTCATCATGATAGCTTTTATTGAAACCGAGGATTGAGATGCAGATTTTTGGCCAAACCATGAGCATTATCTGATTAAAAAAATAATTTTAAATGTAATTAATTATCTAAGAAAAGATCGTTCGAAGGAAATATGTAACATTAATTGTACAGTTAATTTAAAATTTGTCAATATTGCCCATTTTCGTAGAAGCCCGGGTCATGGTAACACGCTGTATAGGTAGCTAAATACCTACATACGTTTATATATGTAGATAGATGGGCTTATCGAAAAGTATTGGGATGAACAATATCTAAATGGATCGGACACATGCAATCTGAATAAAAAACGACAGGGACTTCGCCTTATTTCCCGGAGGACTTGGGATTCCACTTCAACAAAAATTTTAGCTTTTATAAAGATGAACGAACGTAAGTAAATAGACGTATCATGAACGCCATAGTGAGTAGACATGAGCGCCGCGCTGGCGCGCCGCCGCCGCCGGTAAAAAACTTCGCGCCACCGCCGCCGACGCCGCCACCGGCGTGGAATCTGCGTGACCTTGATGAGGCATCAAAATATTACGCTTATTTTAATACTGAGGATTAAAAGTTTTTAAATAGCTAAAATCGTCGTAAATATCACATTTCGAAAAGATTTGACAAATATTATGGTTGTACAGTCGAGTACAAAGATATGTATAAGCCTGGAAGTCACAAAATTATGTATCCATTTAAGTTGGTAGCCATGTTTGGTTTTCTTGTTCTCGGTTGTACTCCCTATATTAGTATTAGTAATTATTAAAACCAATAGATATACTCTTAATGTTTCTTCTTGACGACGGAAACCACAGCGGACGTTAACCAAAACCTTCAAGATGTGGATCGCATCCTCGGGGCGGAAGGTACGAGATTTTGTGAAATGCAGCGCAGGGGCAGAAAGTCAAAGTTTTCAGGGGAGACCTTAGGGCAGTTAGGGCTAATGTAGTAACGACGTGAAAACCCACCAGTCTCTTGAGTCAGGGAAACAGACTCTAAACCGAGAGATCAGTAAGCACGTACGACACGATCTCCGGTGCTCCAATACTCTTTCGATTGAAAGAGCGATCGTCAGAACCGGGGGTGAAAATTGTTTATACAATCTTTAGGAAGAAGCCACCTCACGAAGCTGACAACAGCTCGTGGAGAAGTCGTTACTTCAAAGTCGGCAGTCCTTTCCGAAGTGGGAGCCGTCTATGGCCGATTATACACATAGCACATGCATCTCGACCTGATCCTGAAAATAAGGTTTCTAGACCCACTTTGATACACCACTACACTGAAGACCTGCTAGAAGTCAGTATCGGCGAGACCGATATCGCTCTTAGGGCTTGCATTCCGGAATTCCGGAATTTCGAAATATCGGAATTTCGGACCGATTTTGCTGTTTTTTCAGTTCCGGAATTGACACAGCTAATATCGGAATTCCGCAATTTAAAAAAATTGATTTTATTATATGGATAAACATAAAATATCAAGACGATTATGATAATCAGGTACAGAATACAGGATACAAAGCCACCACAATATATATCGATAAGCAGTTCTAACTACAAATTGTGTTATGTTTTATTTTCTGTAAAATAAACTGTGTTTACTAAATACTAGGTACTACTAAACCACGAAAACTGGCCAAGGTAAACAACGATCCTGTACCAGATTTTAATGATCAATTGGGTTGCAATTATTTACCGTTATTTTTCTTTTAGCCCTTCGATAATTATACGCATTACTATTTACTTATGTCGAAGAATCTTAAACTTTGTCTTTAGTCTCCACTTGGTCTAATATCAAAATATCAAGTAGCATTCCAAAAAAGTAAAATTTTGGTATCTGTAATTAAAGTTTACAGGTACGTAACTGATTGTTGCCAAGATTGTAACATATGTAAAATGACTAATGTTTCTAATTTGAATTACCATACCTATAAGTATTAATACTAAGCATTTTGTATAAGAACTGAACCTTAATTTATTAATGGACAATACAATGTGCCCATGAGGTAAAAGAAAAAGAATTAACAGCGGATTTATGACTAGATTTGAAGTTTAAAATTTACTATAAAGTTTACCGGATGAAGTCTATTTTAAGAGAAAACGTCTTTTTTTTAAACCGTTTTAGACCGTTACGCATTTTAGGTAACGATTTTATCGCTGTGTTGCCTTCAACAACTCTCTTCTTCTTCTAACACTCTCGTTAGTAATTCCGTGCTTACCTCCCTTGATGCACAATGTACAATCATCATCATCATCATCATCATCATCATCATCATCAGCCAATTGACGTCCACTGCTGGACATAGGCCTCCCCCAGAGAGTTCCACAAAGATCGGTCGTGAGCTGTCCGCATCCATTGGACACCCGCAACCTTTACCAGGTCGTCGCTCCATCTTGTGGGGGGCCTTCCCACGCTGCGCCGTCCAGTGCGTGGTCGACACTCGAGAACACGCCGACCCCACCGGTCATCGGTCCTCCGGGCAATATGGCCAGCCCACTGCCACTTCAACCTGGCGATTCTTCGGGCTATGTCAGTCACTTTCGTTCTTCTGCGGATCTCGTCATTCCTGATGCGATCTCGCAGAGAAACCCCGGGCATTGCCCTCTCCATCGCTCGTTGAGTGACTCTGAGCCTCCTAATGAGTCCCATAGTGAACGACCACGTTTCAGATCCAATGTAATTTCAATGTACAATAATTACCTAAAACTTTAAAATGCATTTTGCGATAGTTTCATCAATAAAATTATTTTTTATGTAGTGCAGCATTCGAAACACACAAAAAAACTTGCTTCTTTTAGCCTCAGGAATATGATGTTAAATTGTTTCACTTTCCTCATGGGTGTCTTGTATACAAATCACATAGCAATTTTACGTTTTATTTAAATATGACCTAGATTTACAAAATTTTCGTTAATTCCGGAACTAGTATCGGAATTCCGGAATTGAAGTGTAATATCGGAAAAGAATCTTCTTTAAGAAACGCGAGCACAGAAAATGGACTTGGATGAGTCCCGACGGTGCAACTAAAAACGAGATCGACTTCATCATGTCGACGAAGAGACATATATTCAACGATGTTTCTGTGATCAGTACGGTTAAAACCGGTAGCGATCACCGCCTGGTAAGAGGCACGTTGAATATATGTCCTAAGCTAGAACGCTCGCGACTGATGAAGTCTACGCTCCGTCCTGCACTCCATCTCCAAAACCCCGAGAGCTTTCAGCTGGAACTCCAAAACCGTTTCGATTGCCTAGGCGATGACGTGGACGTATTCAACGACGGGTTTGTGGAAGCTGTCCATAGCGCTGGGTCTAAGTTTTTTAAGGCCCAGCGGACAAATAAGACCAGAAAGCTCTCCGACTCCACTCAGAAGCTAATGGAAAAAAGGAGTGAACTGGTTCTACAATCCTCAGTTGATGCGACTTTATACCGGCAGCTCAACAGACAAATCTCTAAGTCCCTCAAACGCGATATGCGCCAATTCCGTACCAAGTGTATAGAAGAAGCCATCGAGCGGAACAAGGGCTCTAAAGTTTTTGCAAGGGATCTGTCTGTTGGGCAAAGCCAGCTCGCCAAATTAAAGACTGAGGATGGTAGAATCGTCACATCCAGATCTGAGCTGCTGAGTGAGATAGAGGGTTTTTATGGACAGCTGTACACGTCAACTAGCAGACCCGAAGTTGATCTAGCGGAAGACCTCAGAGCTAGACTGACCCGACACTATACAGAAGACATCCCGGACATCAGCCTGTGCGAGATTAGAATGGCTCTTGAACAGCTCAAAAATAACAAGGCGCCTGGGGAGGACGGAATTACAGCTGAGCTTCTGAAGGCGGGTGGTAAACCGATCCTTACGGCCCTTCAGAAGTTGTTCAATTCCGTCTTACTGGAAGGGAGAACGCCAAAGGCATGGAACAGAGGTGTGGTGGTACTGTTCTTCAAAAAAGGTGACAACGCTTTATTGAAGAACTACCGACCCATCTCACTTCTGAGCCATGTCTATAAGCTGTTTTCAAGAGTCATTACGAATCGTCTTGCACGCAGGCTTGATGACTTCCAGCCTCCCGAACAAGCCGGTTTCCGAAGAGGCTTTAGTACCGTAGACCACATCCATACGCTTCGCCAGGTTATACAGAAGACCGAAGAATATAACCTGCCCCTCTGTTTAGCGTTTGTGGACTACGAGAAAGCCTTCGATTCGATCGAAACCTGGGCAGTACTACAGTCTCTCCAACGGTGCCAAGTCGACTACCGCTATATCGAGGTGTTGAAGTGTTTGTACGAGAGCGCCACAATGTCAGTCCGACTCCAAGACCAGAGCTCGAAGCCTATTCTGCTGCAGCGGGGAGTTAGGCAAGGAGATGTCATCTCCCCTAAGCTGTTTACCGCTGCACTGGAGGATGTCTTTAAGACTCTGGACTGGAGAAGGCTGGGTATCAACATAAACGGCGAGTACCTCACTCACCTTCGATTCGCTGACGATATAGTAGTCTTGGCTGAGACCTTGGAGGACTTAAGTACTATGCTCGTTGACCTCAGTAAAGCCTCCGAGCGAGTTGGTCTTAGGATGAACATGGATAAGACGAAAATCATGTCGAATTCCCATGTAGCACCAACTCCCGTAATAATCGGAGACTTTACACTCGAAGTTGTAGACGAATACATATTACCTAGGGCAAACTATTCAGTTAGGTAGGTCCAACTTCGAGAAAGAGGTCAATCGTCGAATCCGACTCGGTTGGGCAGCGTTCGGGAAGCTACGACACATATTTTCGTCCAATATTCCGCAGTGTTTGAAGACGAAAGTCTTTAATCAGTGTGTGTCGCCAGGGATGACATACGGTACTGAAACGTGGCCGCTTACAATGGGTCTCATAAGAAGGCTCAAAGTCACTCAAAGGGCAATGGAGAGGGCTATGCTAGGAGTCTCTCTGCGTGATCGGATTAAAAATGAGACCATCCGCAGCAGAACCAAAGTAACCGAAATAGCTCTCCGAATCGCTAAACTGAAGTGACAGTGGGCGGGGCACATTGCGCGTAGAACCGATGGCCGTTGGGGCGGGAAGGTTCTTGAGTGGCGGCCACGTACCAGAAGGCGTAGCGTGGGTAGGCCCCCCACAAGGTGGACCGATGACCTGGTGAAGGTCGCAGGAGTCCGCTGGATGCGGGTGGCGCAGGACCGGTCATTGTGGCAATCTTTGGGGGAGGCCTATGTTCAGCAGTGGACGTCTTTCGGCTGATATGATGATGATGATGATGATGATCGGAAATCAGTTCCGGAACTGGAAATGTTCCGATATTGCAAGCCCTAATCGCTCTTGAGTAGCTTAAAAACGGAAAAGCCCCTGGATAGCCCTGGCTTTTGTCAGCCTCCGTAGCCTAATTGGTAGTGACCCTGCCTACGAAGCTGGAGGTTCCGGGTTCGAATCCCGGCGAGGGCATTATTTGTGTATTTATTTATCACAAATATTTGTTCCTTGGTCATGGCTGTCTATGTATTTAAGTATCTATTATATATATCGTCGCCTGGTATCCACATCACAAGCCTTAATTGAGCTTACCGTGGGACTAGGTCGATTTGTGTGAGATGTCCTAAGATTTATTTATTTATTTATAGGATGACGTTACACCAGCGTTGTTAAAAGCAGGAAGTAAACCCGTACTGAGGGAGCTTCAAAAGCTTTTTAACGCTGTCCTATTTAAAGGGAGAACTCCGGAGGCATGGAGTACAAGTGTGGTCGTCCTGTTCGTCAAAAACGGTGACAAAACCCTGATGAAGAACTATCGACCCATGTCTCTTCCAAGCCATGTCTACAAGCTGTTCCCAAGAGTGTCACGAACCGTCTTGCACGGAGACTCGACGAATCCCAACCCGGAGGGTGGATTTCGGAGCGGATACGGCACCATAGACCACATTCATTTTATTTATTTTATTTTTATTCCAATAAGTTCACAGCATAATAGTAAAAACCAAATCACTGCGAACAAAAAAATTTCATGTCAAATAATATATAAAAACTACTTAAATTTGGGCGACAACGTAACGACGTGGCTCCGTTGCGTCGTCTGATCTGACGTAGAATTCGGCAGATTGCCCCGGAACTGCCGAAACACGACGCTCTTCAGCCAGAAGTCTGCACTCGCGATGGTATCCTGCAGCGGGCGCGGCACGCGCACCACAGCTGCTGCACCCTCAGCAAAAAGCCAGTCTTTCGGCGGACATACTCTACAACATCATCGGGTACGGCGGAGTAATGCAGGCGCGACACATAGAGCGCCTTACTCGGTGTTGCGACCCGTAAGCCAGAATTAACTGGCTAGGCGGAGCCACATAGAGTTTTCCGAGGCGCCCTGCGCGCCTTGCTTTTGTGTGTGCTCTCAAATGCAATGGAGGTCATGTTTAAGACACTGACCTGGCAAGGACGTGGCATCAACATTGATGGCAAGTACGAGAGGTAGATATGTATAGCTCGGGCAAACATTGCAGATGGGAGAAAACAACATCGAGGATGAGGTGAATACAAGAATTTAGCTAGGTTGAGCAGCATTTGGAAAGCTACGTCGAGTCTTTACATTGTCGATCGCAGTGTCTGAAGACAAAACTCTCCAATCAGTGCGCCCTACCCGTCATGACGTACGGAGCCGAAACGTGGACACTGATGGTACTGCTGGTCCACAAGTTCAAGGTCGCTCAGCAAGCTTCGGAAAGGGCTATGCTCGGCTTCGGCAGAGAACCAAAGTGATCAGCATAGCCCACCGTATTAGCAAGCTGAAGTGGGAGGTGGGAGTGGGCTGGCCATATTAGTTGTAGAACCAACAACCGTTGGGGTAAACGAGTTCTTGAGTGGAGACTGCGTTTCGGCAAGCATAGTATAGGACGACCTCAGGCAAGGTGGAGCGACGATTTGCGCAGGATGGCTGGCAGGAGCTGGATGCGAGCAGCCGAAGATCGAAGACGGTGGCTTGAAATTGGGGAGGCCTATGTCCAGCAGTGGATTGCGATAGGCTGATGATGATGTATTGTTAAGTGT